>JAAIXI010000234.1:9595223-9779636 GCA_013403645.1 Heliconius nattereri | reverse complement strand
CAATTATGTACGGTGGCAGCGTAGGATCCAAAAAAAACCGATTTTACTTAAAAATACTTTATTAAGAATTAACTTATGGTTACAAAGGTGAGACTTGCTCAAAGTCGGAGACAAGAATGATTTTATATTCTACGTTTAATTCTAATTTTAATTATAACAGCAGGTGCGGGGATTCAAATAACAATTCCAAGATTTAAGAGAATTGTGCAATGTATTAATTGGAAATGAAATTATGGGTAATGTTGTGGGACATGTTCTGGGTGGTCCTAGGTCAGCGATTCCCGGGTTGTGTGGGAACGTAACAGATCCACTGGTCCGATTTACTTTGTTTTTGTTTTGTATGAAAGCTGTATTATTTAGAAGTTCTATAGGCTATATATATATATATATATATATATATATACATTATTACATTACACATATATACTAATATATTTTAAAGTACTTCCTAATATGACATGTAATTTATTCTGCCATGTTAATAACAACCGTTGTTGCGCGACCGTTACCGCGACATTTGGATATTCATCCTTATGAAAATATATATAATAGTCACTTTTAGCATTTTATTTAGATTTGAATTATATTGAATTGAATTATAGATTGAAATTATAGTTAACTGTTAAACATCCCAATAAATAATTAAGGAGATGTCAAATGACCTAGCCTTCAGGCGGCAAAGTATGACCGACGCGAGCGGGCAGATGACGTTGATGGTTTTATAAATTTTCATACATTTTCGAACTTTATTTGCTGTTTATAATTAATTTAAAATACACTTTGGTTCTCTTCTTATTTTATTTGATATTGTTAGCAAAAAATATCCTTTTAGGTAGTTTTTAGGTACTTTTTCTAATATTAAGAATATCCTTTAGTTACCTTTACTTCTAATGTTGGTTCATTTCAATTTCTCAGATATTTTTTCTAATAATATGTGTGTTAAGTATATTATTATTTTTTTGTTTACATTTTCTCATTAATTCTATTGAAAACTGTAACTAATATATTTAATAAATATTCTTACAGTTTAAGCAGGCGTAGCCGCGTCCGGGTCCACTAGTAATTTTATAAAAATCATAACCTTAATGAAACCGTAATAGAAATTTGTATATTGTATAAATGTACAAACATATTAGGATTTTACCCCTGCTCGCTTTGCTTAACGCCCTCCTACATTTTTAAATGTTAATGTTTCCTCACATATTACAAGTCACTCGCATATATATTTTTTTTGGTATCTGTAATACTTGAAAAATATTTGGTAAGACTCCATAATTCTAAGACTTACCTTAAAAGTAAACTAACAAATAGTTTAAATTAGTAATCAAAAAGAAAATTTATTTGAAATGGCAACATTTTTCATACTTTACCTTTATTGAAATGTAATCATTGAATATTGCGTAGTTGCGTTGGAAAATACTAAGAAATTTAAGAAACGTCGATGTGCTAACGAACTTGTAAATATTATATACTCGTACTTATACTATATGGGTACTGAATTTATGTAGGTACTAAACACTTTTCACTTTTAAGCTTTCACTTTTTAGTACTTTGAAAATGAATTAAAATAAATACACAATATTTAATCTACATATAATTGATAACGAGGCAACGCCCAACGTTGAGTGTTTAATGTACCACAAAACACAAAGGTGTCACTAAATTGACGGAAACTGGAGAATTAAGGACACTGTAGATAAATTATATTTCTGATTATAAAAAAAACGCAAGTGATGCTTAAAGCGAAAATAAATGTTCATTTGAAGCAATGGATTTACTCGTATCTCTGATAGTCATAATAATTCTAAATCGTCTACAAACAACAGTTATTTAGATATTGTTCCTAGCCTTGCAAAGACGTTCTTGTTCGTCTTGAGGCACATCCATTACATAACTAATATGTAAATAACAAATAATGGTCCGTTCATCATGTGACCCTCAGTCATGTGACTGTAAGGTTAACCCTCTACCCAACTGTGCAAAAAGAAGTTGATCTCATACTTTCATGGTCATCTTACATAATTATTAAACTAGAAAGTGACATTCCTATGCAAATCTTAGAAATATTTAATTACTAAACACCTATGCTCGTATATAATTATTATGTTGAAAGCAAAACAAATCTAGTTTAAAAACGTCACTTATTACGAAAGTATTAAATATTTTACATACCAATATAATTATAGTAATTAGTGTGCCTAATGATATTCTTAACATAACACAGATTGGTACAGGTATTGGATTTTTATGATTATTCCGCAAACACGCAATGCCTCTAGAATTCGGCGGAAAGCTTAGAGCGGAGTGTCTTAACACTAGGGTCCCACTGAAAAGAAATGAACTTATTTAATAGATATAGCTACGCCTGACAAGCTTCATATGAACGACGGCCCTAAAGATATTATGTTCTCGAACGACCTGCCAACCCCTTTTATCTCAACAAAGGATGCGCGGAACAGCCGTTCTTATTGCTAAATTACTCTGGCAATAGACAAATAAAGAAACGTATGTAATATTTTTTTCATATCGATTATTAAACTCGACGAGTAATGGTCACATGGTCAAAACCGAGTATTGGCAAATAATTATATTTTTTGTAGATGGTATATATGCTGTATAATATATATTTGTATATATAGATACTCCAATGCCATCTTTGGGATCACATTGACATTTACGTTACCCGAACCACAAAATGGCCGTGATAAGTAGTTTAAGTAAATTACTTTCTGTGGGGCAAATTATATATTTGAAAAACCCATATTAATACATAATTGTTTTAATAATGAACACTACATAGCCACCGCCCTCAAATTCGACCTCGTTATTTAAAATACATTTAAAAATTAAACATGCATGCATGCACAATATCATCAGTCACTCAGCAGAGTAGGCAGAGGAAACCTGGTGTTAAGACACTCCGGTCCCCATTTTCCGCCAAATTTTGAAGGCATTGCGTATTGAGTGGCGGAACTCAATTTCGCGATTGATTCACTAACCTTTCATTAACTCAATTTGATTGAGTAGGGATCGAACTCACAACCAGACGCGCTTATAGTCACACAATTGTGCCCCTGCGCCAAGACTGACCCCAAATACTTCATTCCATTGATTTTATATTACTTATCGTTCTGAATTTAAGACAATAAAATATAAAATAGAAGCTAAACATTAAATATATATTACAAAAACCTATTTTTATAATCAATTATGTAAACTCGTCGTTTTCAAAGACAAAATCACAAACAAATCAATTCACTTATTTTATTTTTAATTCAAGTTGCAAAGCAAGTTCCTGGCTGCCTGTTATGAAAGGTCTTAGGTCTATGTTTGTTTTCATTTTAAAATTAAAAATGAAGGGAATTATTTATTCAAGAACGTTCAATTTTAAAATGTTAAGTGTCACATTCGAAATATACAATGACATGTTATAAATTTTATCTATACTTATATAGGCAGTTTAAATAAAATATCTATAATCTGAAAGAAAAACCTTGTTCTATAATCAATTCAGTTTAAAAACAATATCTTTAAATATTAATAGGGAAAACCCTGTCCCGAAATGTCTTAATAAGGACAAAGTGTCTTAAGACTAGGTGCCCAAGTTCCCTTTGCCTATCCCGCTATGCAAGATATATGCGTATTTTTTTATTATACTACTTTTTTGAAAAGTGGGGCAACTATCCGGGTTTTACCCTATACAGTTATATTACTTTTGTGTTAATTGCACAGAAATACTTATTAATTAAATAAATACTTAAATTCAACGCTTGCACCCTAGATATGTAACGTTGTAAATTGTTAATATCAATTATAGTAATATTTGCAAACTCAATTGATAACTGAATAAAGTTATTATTTTTATTGCCGTTCCCTCCTTGACATACTTAAAATAATGATAAGTAAATTTTATTTAAATAACTTGTAAGTTGTTCTCGCTAAGCTTTTCTACGGGCAATTTACGAAAACGATATCAAAGAAGAACCTTTTAAATTGGACCACCTAGTAACGTCAATAATCTATACTTAGGAACGAATTTCACAAATTTACGAATTAGGTTTCAACTTGTTTACAGTAAATATTTTTTTTATTAAGCACCTTGCTAATGTATGAGAACTTCGATGTATATATGTATAATAAAATAAACAATCAACTCACAGCGCATCTCGCACATAGCGGAATAGGCAAAGGGAATTTGAAAACCTAGTGATAAGACACTCCGTTACAATTCAAGTACTTCTGTTCCTCAAATGTAAAGATGAAAAAAAATAAAAATATATTTATTGCAAGGAATGAATACCCTGTCAAGTGTTAGTGTCCAATTAATATAAAACTATTATGTAGGTATTTGTATTTTGTATTTACATTTAGCATTTGCAAGGTTCTTTATAATGTTATAGCGCATTAAAATATGTTCAATAATAATTAAGGATTCAGTGCGTGATGCGAACAAGTCTATCGTTGTACAACGATTACATAATTCTGCATAAAATTAATATATTTGTTTTATTTGCTTTTTATTAGAGATGCGCCGAATATTCGTTTGGTATTCGGTGTATTCGGCATGTTTTTCAATATTCGTATTCGGCCGAATATACTTCGAGTATTTCTATTTACTTGGCTGCACGGTACAGCAGAAATGAAATATAAAACGTCTTATGTAAGATTTAAGTTATTATTATAATTCAAATGAGTAAAATTTGTGCATTTTTTATTGCTGATACCAAAAATATATTAAGCGCCCCTCGTAGATCAGAAAGAAATATACATATTGTACTATTTATAATTAATTAATGGTAAATTATAGTGCTGAATACCAAGCTTCCGTCCCTGTCGAGTCTTTTGCATTTTTCTTCATATAAGTACCTTGTTTTCGAAAATAGTCGTTCGTTAAACACACTATTACCAGGAGTACTCCGAAGTTTTTTATGAAAAAAGACACAGAAACAAGCGTACGGGTCACCTGATAGTAAATGACCACCGCTACCCACGACCTCATCCGTACCCATGACACCAGAGGAGCTACAGGTGCGTTGCCGGCTGTTAAAGTGGAGATAAAAGAGCCTTCTTGAAGGTACGCCAAGTCATATCGACGTGGAAGGAAAACATGGAAGTTCTAAAACGCCACATGAGATTCCTTTTTAAAAATGTAATTTATTATAGAGGTCCTTCCCTGTTTGTCATAGTTCCAGCTCACAATTTTCTGGAGGAGAAAATCTCATTCGAAATAGAGGGTCCAACAATGTTGATAGACAGATTCTAGTACATTTAGATAATTTTTGAAATTTCGTGTTTTCGGGTGGCGGTGAGGTACGGCCCGCTCGTTTTGTAGCCGGCGATAACAGGTGGCATACATGTTAAAACCTGTTTACGCGACAAAATAACAAAGAAATCGTAAACCGAATAATTCGGCCGAATATTCGGTTCGGTAAAGTTTAAACAGAATAGTATTCGGTATTCGGTTATTCGGTCCAACCACCATTCGGCGCATCTCTACTTTTTATATTTAAATAAGATAGATATACCTATTGATATCTATATTATGCCAATTAATTAAATAAATCAATTAATTAGAAATAATAAGTTATCTCCATAATAAATATGGAATGGAACTAGGAACTGCAACATAATATTATACAAATAAATGAGAATTCAATTATAAGTACTGTTTCTATTATTTGACGTTTATCTTTCTTTGGTATCTCCATTTTTTTGTCAGAATTAGAACGCTGCCAACATGATCTGGTCATGATATCCAGCAAGGTTAAACAGTACGTTAGGTTGGTGCAATAAAATAAATTATAATACCTAAACAGTTTTTTTTGTTGTCATATCATGGATCTATTTTTTTTTTCAATGTATAGAATATATAATTAATACATTATATATCTAAATGAAATTTAATTGTCTCTGTATATTTAAGGAAATCGTGTTTTTTTCAATGTGTGGGGTGTGAAGACCACGTTTTATCCCGGAACTCCCGCGAGATCAATCCTCGTACATCCGTACGAGGGAAAAACCGCATTTGTCATACTTGCTGCCTAGATATCAAATTTAAATTACAATTTCTCAAGTGCTTAGGAGTATAAATAACCATAATAAAATAATTATTAAATTTTCCCCAAAATACACTTAAATAATATTAAATAAATACTTATTATATATCGCGGGGTAAATTACCACAAATATTGTAATACTATATGGCCTAAATTTATAAAAAAATTCCAATAATTTTAATTGACAAATAAGAGCTTAAGTAACATTTGATTATTTCTTATGATGTAACTGGACTATTAGTCCTTTATCAGATATTCCAGATCTGAAACTTTTATACATCAACGGGAAACGCTTGTACATAAGATGTGCCAGTCTTTAAAATCAATTGTAGTATAAAATATAAATATAACATAGTATAAAATTTAAGATAAATTTCACTTTTTTAAAATATATCCAGTAGATCCGATAAAAAAAAATCATACATTTGCGATTTTTTTATCACCATCGACGAATTTCCGTAAAAATACATATAACTTAGACATAGTTTTTTTTCTTTTTTAATATAATATAAAAGAATTAAGAAAATTATAAAAGTTATCTTGGAAACCTGTATGCGTGTTTCGTTCGATTGGGTGCTGCGCTCCGATTGCGGCGCGACCGGTGCGTAACGCCCCCAGCGTCCTCACCCTGGCTTATGTTACAGCCGTGACTTACGTATATGTATATATATACATATATACAGGTTGTCCCAGGAGTCAACGATAAAACGAAAACAGGTGATAGGCCAAGTCGTGACAGTTATGAGAAAAATATTTAAAAAAATCTTTGTCGTGTATTTTTCATATTATATTGATTTTAAAAAATATCGGAAAAACCGACACCCTGTGATGATTTTTAAGGTCCTGAGACTACAAATATTACTCTTTCTTCATTTTTTTTNGTATGTAATTCAATTATTTAATTGCAAATAAATAATATAGTAGTAGTTCTGAGGGCAACAGTGGCACAAAGTCACAAGCATTGTGGGTTCGATTCCCGATCTAAAAAAATGTAAATATTCAACAGTGACTTATGATATTGTTAAAGGCTCTATTTGCTTACAAAACGAAACGAAAGAGATGTGTGACAATATTTTCTAATCTAAAAACTTCTGTCTTGATCACGTATTTATCTGTATGTTAGTTCTTATATGGTTTCTGTTGAGTCCTTTCTTGTTACATAAGAGAAAATTATATGTATATAATTTATATGTATATATATATATATATATATATATATATATATATATATATGTGTGTGTGTGTGTTAATTATTATAATATTAATATTATTATACACATGAATATAGAAGATATTATTTAGTAAATTATTACTAAAAAAAATTCTTGTCATATTTTAAATAGCGCTATGCTAAGACAGAAACTACACTACTCTAAAAAAAATCGTTAATCTCATTAAAATTTTAGTAATTATTGAAAATGATAGCATATTAATCATTTACTTACAATATATTTGAATAATAAGCCTTAAATAACAACTGTAAAAACTAGGTTTTATAACTAGCACGTACATTTGGTTTGTTTATCTGCTAGATATATCAAATTACATTTTCTGTAACATTTATGATAATATAAGCATGGAAAAGTTCTTTACGGCTGACTTGGCCTTTATGATAAGAAATAAAATTTAATTTAAGATTCAATAAATAATGCATATTTACTCTTAGGTAGTGCAAAAAAACAAATCTATTATATATATTTTATTTTAACAATTACATAAACAACGATATGACTCAACTTATACACACAAACAAGAGCTATAAATGTTTAAGAAACTTAATCTTTCTCAATTCGTTTAAAATTAGTAAAGAGTCTCATGCGTGACCAGAATGCCCGTGGAAAGTTGCTTAATGGGTGAGACCAATGCTATGTGCTGTGCTAGTTAGTTCTGTGGTCGGAGGAATAGTCAGTCATAGGTCGAGGTTCCAGCGTTTATTCCACATGGTTGTAAATACTTGTATGATGTCATTAATAGTCCAATTATTAGTAATTGGTTAGATTTTGTAAATGTATGTGTCTAAAGAAAACGTAGAAGTGTTTTTATATTTTTAAAGTGTTATTCCTCACTTAAGAAGGAAAAATATGTTGTTGAGGTATATTAAATATTTTTAATTGATGAAGCTGTAAAACATTTTTAATTTCTCTTATAGTGTGCATAATTTTCTATTACAGAATTTCATTTCGTTTTAGTATCACGCTGTATCCCGCACACAGACAATCTACGAGTTCTGTAGGTATTGCGTGTAGAGTGGAAATTGAACCTTTACCACGACTGGCCCCAATTACAAATAACAATACGTAATAATTAAATGAACGACTCGTATATCTTTATTTATAAAAAAGAATATAATAGTTTACATAAATCAATAATGTTCTTAAGTGTTCGTCAGTGTAAAAAATCCCCTACTTCTACTTCTATTATCTTGTTATATAGGTATAGAATAAAAATTTATACTAGCATCCTGGCTGCGACTTTGAACGCCTGAACTATACAATTCTTTTTTTATTATTATTTAATTTTATTGATGTGAAATTGGTTGGTTATCTTAGTAGCAAAGTCTACAACTTTTCAAGACACTAAATAAAATATTTGATAGCAAAAAAAATCTTAATAATATACCTATTAGGGCGATAGGTAATCACAAGCAGTACACGCAGTTTTCCCGAATAAATACCGATCCTGTGGGAGTCTTAGGATAAAAACACATCCTTTATATTGTTCTACAACGACCTCTATCTTCCAGTGAAAGTCTCATAACAATCGGCTTAGTAGTTCCAAAGGTTGGTCCTGTTGTTTTTTAGTATGGTAGAAATTTGATTATTTTAAAATCACAGACAGACACTTCAGTTTTATTTATATGCACAAAGATTATTATTTGCCACTCTTGAAGTTGTTAACTTCTACTGAACAGGATAAATAAATATGAAGATAACTCCGATATGAGAGAATAACATTATTACAAACAATCACAAAGAGAGGTCAACGGCTCATTACAAGCTTGACTAGTTTTAATTCACGAAGACTTTACAAGACCGTAATGTATCATATTTTTAATAAAATACTTACGATAATTGAGGCCAGTCGTCGTGCAGGGGCACATAGAGTGACTGTAAACGCGACTGGTTGTGAGTTCGATCCCTAGTCGAGGACATGAAATGTTTATTTAACTTCATATTTCCATTTCTTCGCTCTAATGGCGAGTGACAGTGGCGGTGTATAGTTCCGCCGCTTAGAACGTAATGCCTTCGGAATTTGGCGGGAAACCCTCTGCCTACTCTACTGTGTGCGTGATACAGCGTGAAGCTGATTGATAGATTGACTTAAGATAATTTACATTAAAGCATTTATTTGTATAAAACATCGTTTGTATGACATCTTACATATTACATTGAAGATGTATTTTTCTACTAATATATTTATTATCTATTATTTTCTTTTCTACTAATATATTTATTATCTATTATTTTCTATACACTCTTAACAATACCTCTAAACGTAATTGAAAAGGTACGCGAAGGACTTTATGAGAAATGTACGAAGTCTAAACTATACTCGTTTAGACATCGACTTCGGCTTCTTTTTTTATTAGTTTTTTATTTGAAAAAAAAAACTAAATAACTCCTTTCATTATATCTAATACTGTTCTTGTTGCTTACCGGAACAATATGGATGATATATTATGTATAGATCATTTGGTAACAGGTATGTAGGCAAAAAAGATCAAGTTTGTATACAAGTATAAAAACTGAATAAAAAAATAAACTAAACTCGAAGGTTAAATTGCTCAGAAGCATCAGGTTGGTTATATTATTATTAAATTTATAATGTGGGCTATTTATGAGAAAAAAAACTTTATTCAAAATATCATAATAACAATATAGAAAATAGTGATTTTGAAACAATGCTAGCAGTAGCGATCTAAGGCTAAAACGGGCCCTAAGCAACATTATAATTCCGGGCCCTGATGTCATGATGACACATACTTTGCGTTTGGCTACTTCGGCTTTAAATGATATAGTATGTTCTATTTAATTATCGGAATCTAAGAAAAAAGAAAAAAATAACATACATTTACGATTTTCTGTTAAATAATAATAAGAATTAAGTACAAAATAAAAACCTAATTTTCGGGCCCCAAAAATTACGGTCCCTAGGCAGTTGCCTATGTCACCTAGGCCTTAGTCCGCCCCTGAATGCTTGCTATGTGAAATATTATTCTATCTATATTGGAACGTCCATCTTACTCGCAGTCTCTTTTCTCGTGAAAAAGGGTACTTGTAAAACAAGTCATCAAAGTATAATTCAATGTTTTTTTTGTATTTTAATTGTAATATATACAAGATTTTTATTTCAGATGTACGCTGTGTATACCGATAGCGGGTAGCAGAGGGAACCTAGTATTAGGACTCCATTCCCCACTTTCAGTCAGACATTCAGACATTTTATTTCTATTTTAAAGATACATAAGTAAAAAAAATAGCCTCACCTGCGATTAATACAGAAAACAACATTAAAAGCCCAGGTGATTTGTTAGTTTAATTATTATTTTTATATCAATTTAATATTTTACATTACAACTGACATTGCAGACATTGGAAACACGACATATTCGAGTTTAAGAAAAATGACGCTTCGAGTAAATGAGGATCGTTATGTTTCTTATATACATCTACATTAAAATAAATATTTCCTCGAGTGGGCTTCGAACTCAAAACCAATCGATTTTACCGTCACATTTTGTGCCCCCGAGCCACGACTGGCCTCAACATTTTAGTGTACATTTTACCCAGTTGTAAAACAACATTACAATTAATTACCTATTATTCTATGAGAGTATTGTGTGTCGTATTCTTGAAACTTCTGAAGATGTCATTGCAAAATACGGCACGTTCATTAAGCAATTGTATTTAACTGCGCAATATGTCATTTTATTACCAGTTTCATACTATGGTTAATAGTGCGCATTTGTAAATAATTCTTTTGAAGTGATAAGTTCTTATGGAAGGGTAAACCGCTTCGTTACGTAACACGTCGTTACGGCGCCAGTCTGTCTGGCTTCCCTTTCTCTCACGCATACGACAGCAGTAGGCAGGCTTGTCCTCTCTCACTCTAACAACGCTAAAGATCTCTAATCTCTTCCATCTCTTCGCATGACTCAGTAAGCTATACCTATGCTATTGACAGTGAGCATATAACTTAAATACCAATTGTCACTTTTGTAGAATTAAATGATAACACTAATCAAAACCAGCTTCACGTTGTATCCTGCTCACAGCAAGGTAGCAGAGGGAACCTAGTGCTAAGAATCTCCGTTCCCCACTCTCCTCCTAAAATCTGGAGTGGCGGAACTCAACACCAAGCTTTGCCTCGACATCAAAGCGAAGAAAGGGATATATAAATTCAAATAAATATTTCGTTTTCTCAAGTTTTACAGTCACACTTTGTGCCCCTACGCCACCACTGGCCTCAATACTAATAATGTACATATTCAAGAATTGTAACCAAGAATAAAATATATTTCATTGTCTTTAATTAACATTATCATATTAATATACATAAAATTTAAGTACCTACCTGATAATCTAAGCTTTTCTCAGGTTCAAACACTTTCAGTATTTAGTAGGTAGTTTAATTTAGATTAGGTAGTTTAAGTTATCAATTCTGTCGGGCGTCCTGAGACGCACACTAAATTTTGTTTAACACTTCCCCAGGAGTTCCCTTAGGATTTTATACGGATGAAGAATAATACAATAATCTAAATCTAAATGTCAATCTTTAAGTGTGCCAAATATGAATTCTTCGTAAATGAAATATCTTAGTAAATCTCTTTGTTTCATGAAAATTTACGAGCTAATTGTGTCGATATAGGTATGTATTTGTTATAATAGATATTTAAAACCCATACTTATTATCGTAGGAGTATTATTAGGTAATAAATAATAAAAATGATAAAAAATATTGCTCTTTCAAAAACAAAAGGTTTTTATCAAGGAATTTAACCTATAATCAACAAAGGCGTTGTAAAAAATATTTTAACATTTGCACGTAACACTGATTGCCCATGTTTCTTATAAAGTAAAACAATGTCTTAGTTATCTATGTTGTATTTTTTATAATTTTTAGTATATTCGTTGATTTAAAATTAACAATGAAGCGATATTATTGTACTATATTATATCTTTTATGTATAATAAAAAAATACAGTCGAATTGATAACCTCCTTTTCTTACAGAAGTCGGTTAAAATCAAAATGCAGAAAACTGCTCCGAGGTGTGTTAATTAATTTTCATTTAAGAAGAATGAAGAAAGACATCTGGGAAGTGTCGAAATTAACATGCATTTTCTTCTTGTTAAATATCAATTAATTACATTATCGATATGAAAATTTCATTGAATGTAATAACAAATAAAATTTACATAATGTTAGCTAGTGCTAGATTTTTTTAACTCTATTACAAGATTTTATAAGTAAATTGAATAAATCTATAATTGAGTAAATCGACTAATTACAAACCTGAAGTATGTAATTAATAAAAGTTTTGCAACACTTAACAAGTCAATCCGGTCGAATTCAAGGATTATCAGGTACACCCAGCGGTCATTTTTAACAAAAATAATCTTTTTATCAGCTTTACGCTGTATCCCGTATATAGCAAAGGGCCTACCTTTTACAGTGAGCCAAATATTGAGGTACTTCGCTCCCCACTTTCCACCAATTTCTGAAACTATGACCTGTTGAGTGGCGGAACACAACGCCGCGCTTTGCGTCAACGAAACGAAGAAATGAAAATATTTAATATTTCATTTCCTCGAATGAAAATCCACACACAACGTGTTGTTTACAGACACACGCTTGTGCCCTGCGCCACGACTGGCCTCACTTTCATAAATACATTCGTCCATCTATAATTTAATAATCAAATTATATACTTGACCTGATAACTGTTAGTTATAATTGTTAACTGCTTTAGCCTTTAGGTACTGTGAACTATAGAGAGAAGCATGATTTTCATAATATGAAACACCTAATAGCAAACAAAAATAATGTTACATTGCTATAAATTTCAAATAGGAGCTACTATTTCAATATTTCGCCTTTCAAAAATAAATATAAAAGATAATTTTTAAATAATAATTATCAAAATGTTATTTGTAGTAAGATGCTTACAAAAAAATTTGACACGCACTCATAGTGTCATAAGTAACGCCAAGAGACGCTGTTAGTGTAAGTGCGAAGCCATTTTCGAACTAGAATTGTACACGGACTCTTTGAAAATATAAGTATAAACTGGCATAGCTAGCTAGCTTAAAAATATTGAAGTTGAATTTGGAGTTTTTTTATATTTTTTTTATAAAAAAAGTATATAAAAGTTCAAAAATGTAGTTTTTTTTAAGAGCTTTTTTAATTTGTAAATTATAAAAGTTGCGTGGCGCAGGGGTACAAAGTGTGGCTGTAAAACCGACTGGTTGTGGGTTCGATCCCCACTCCAGGAGATGAAAATAGAAATAGTATAGAAAATAGAAAATATTTATTTAAATTTATATTTCACGCAAAGCGCGGCGTTGAGTTCTGCCACTTAACATGCAATGACTCCGGAATTCCGCTGAAAGTGGGGAACGGATTGTCTTAAAAACTAGGTTCCCTTTGCCTACCCTGCTGTGTGCGGGATACAGCGTGAAGATGATTAATTTTTTTTTTTTTTTAAATTTTAATGTCGTTAAGCTAATCTAACCTATTTTTTTTTATTTACAAATTCTTTACAATCAAAACCTGTAAAGGTGTTTATTTTTTTTAATATAAAACCTTACTCGCGGGGTAAAAACGTGTGACCCGAAATAGAGGACACGAACTCACGAAGTTAGAAACAGAGCTAAATTTTATCACGGAGTAGGGTTCAAACAAGAGGTCCACAAATAAATTTATATAAAAATTAAGGTTAAGTTAAACCGCATATTTCACACATTAAATTACTGCCAAAAGACCCACTTTGATCACACTAAAATTTGCAAATTCATATTACCTTTAATAATGTATTTACAATAGTTTAAAGTTATAAGAGCCTTAAACTGCCGAACCCCCCGTACATTTACCTAAAGTAAGTATATTTTGTACCAATTTGTGTAAACGACGTTTAATTTTGAGTGGCTAATCAATCTTCCAAAGCTTCCATAACATAGATAGAACACGATTGCTTACTTAGTTTCTAAGAAGAACGCGTCTATTACCATTAATAAAATTTGTTCCAGTCTTTAAAATAATACTGGGACATTTAAAAGTAGGTACTTCCTGATAAAGGGGAGGACATGGCTTCACTACTTAGTTGCCTTCCTTTTCATAAAATAGTGCAATGTAAGTTAATTACTAGTATTTATAATAATTATATATAAATAGTAATGGCACTATCATAGTAAAGATTGAAACAATCTGAATATATTACTTATATGTTACAGGTTTGATTCTGTACAGGGGATTGCCCATGTTGTAACTATTTTTATTTGTCTGGAATACTAAAACGAAGCTTTGAATTTTATTGCGCGAAGCTTGTCGTGTCTGTAAAATGTGCAGAAGATAGAGAAATAAACTTCTAGGGTATTTTTTTGTACCCAGATTAAAAGAAGAAGTAGTATATAGGTACGTACGTAGTTGCGCAGATACGATGTATATTACCTTCTGACGACATACGTGGAGATGTTTAAATTGGAAAAAAGACTTGAAATTTTAAAAATATATTAACCGTCGTCGCTTTTATTATTTATCAAAAACCTTGAGTTTTTAATTAGTGTTAAGTATTGTCAACCAAAAGACCCAATTTCGCCACGTTTTTGTAAACAAAGACGAAATCATCTTTATTTGTTAATGCATCAAGTTTCTTGTTATAGTAAATAATGTTCATTAGATAAAGAGTAGGTGCTGTACCATATTATTTGACATTTTCGCTTGTTAACTTGTGTTTATTTGTATATTAATGAAAAATAAGATAAGGTATAGGATTTGGCATCATCAGACAGGTACTTAAGGTATTATGTGTGCAACCCACCTTAGATTATTTCTAACCACAAAAACATAAAAATTGAATGAACCTTTATGAAATCGGTTAAGTGAAAATATGTTATAAGCAAACTAAGACTTTAATATAAATAAATACCACGGATCTACGGAATACACAATTATAAGGACTTAAAGGTTCGCTGATAGGTATGAAGATGATTTAGAATTTAGATTATGAAAAACAAAAAATTTAAAAAGTTTTTTTCGGCTACTAGAGCCATAATTAAAAGAAAATCAACAATTACCTATAAAAATTTCGTGTTTACTCAGCTTTACACACTTAATATCCCATGAATTTGATAAGATAACGGTCATTTGTTTAGCGTTATAAAGTAAACAGTGCATTTTGTAAGAACATCATATAAAACCCATAGATTTTTACCATAATAAATTATATTACACTGTTAGTCATTGTATTGAAGTCCATTGAAAATGAAGACCGCTTTTACACTCTTAGTACTGTGTTTGGTAAGAAAGAATATTAAAATATTATTTGCTTTCATTTTATATTAAAAATATTTAAAATAATACATAAATTTTAATAACTTATAAGTATTTGAAATGTCTTTATAACGCGGTAGTACTGAATTTTTAATAAATTTTGAGACGAATTGAGTAGATATAGTTTACTTTCCTTTATACAATTATCAAAATTGTTACACAGGTGTTTTGTATTTGTTTTAAAATGTTTGATTTGAAGATACATAAATATTTACGCGTATTAATTATTTAAATTCGGGAGAGTTTTGCCACGAAATATTTTATTCTGGTTTAAGTGTACTTTATCTGTAAAATATTTAAAAATAAAAGGTCTCTGTCTTTAAAATCTACCTAAGTATATGTTCAAATATATTTGTAGTAACATCATTGCCTTCTTCTACAAATCTATCCTAATAAGGAGATTAACAGACATACATGTAATTGTTATATAGATATTTCTTTGCAAACCAGCAGTATAGGCGAAAAATGGCAATTAATATTGGGTCACCAGATTTTATAATAAAGATCCTACGCCAAGTATAGGATATGGATTGATGGAGACGGAAGCGACATCTTCCGCATTCATCAATCCACATAAAACTATCATCACGAGACTGCTTTATTCGACAGGTGTCTTCCTCTTTGGGAAACCCATCTGATAATGCTTTATTACTGCGCCAGCGTCGGGACGTAGACTTCTTAGGAAACTCAAGGTAACATGAATAATGGAATAATATACACACACACATACACACACACACTGCACGTCAGATAAATTTGATACTTGTTCGAAAGCCTAATTTTAGTGATTTATTAAATAAAACTTTATTTATGTTCTATATATTAACAAGATACTTATGACTCTAAAATCAAAAAAGTAATATGTATAATTTGCAAAGTAATATTTTTTTTAAATAATTATTTATTAAATTCAATACTACCAGAAAGTCAAACATAAGTTCAATATAGGTAAAATATATAAATTACGTTTTAGGCTGCTAGTTGAAGAACTTATAAAGGATCTTCGCAGTGCCGCCCAGCAGGCATTGGAAGCGGTAACCAAATTTGCATCTGGAATACAAGAACAGGGGAGACTCGTCCAGGAAAAAATTATAAATGACATAAATAATTTCAGGCAAAACGTTAGAGATACCATCAAAAATGTCACTGATAGATTTACAGGCGCCGGTAACGGCGTACGCGCTTGTATAGAGGTAAGCGTTGAAAATGTTTTCGATTATTTTTTATTCCTACCTTTATTGTGATAATAAGTTTTGTTTTTTTATAAATGTCTATTTTAAAAATCTATACTAATTCCGAGTACCTGCTTAAGAACTAAGTACAAATATCCTAATCAGAATTTGTAAGAGATTCAGCATTTTGCTCCTGAGCTTTGATTTTTTAACAAAAAACCGTTAGGTACTCTTAAAATAGTAGGTAGGTACCAGTATCCAAAATGAACCTAATACTCATTTAAAACCTAAAAGTAATTAGTAAATTGATGAATTTACTGTAAAACATTACCCTTCTTTTTTCAGGCTCATAATAACGAAGCCGAACAGCTGTTCGGAGATACTGCTGAGAAATCTAAACAATGTACTGAAAACCGCATTAACGAAGTCAGCAATTTGGTAGAAAATCTTAAGGCGTTGGCAACAAACGCTACAGATTATACCAATAACGCTATAGCTGAATTAAAGGACTGCACAGATAATGGACAAGGATTCTTATCCACTGGTACTTGTTTAGGGGGTATTGCAGTTAGAACAGAATTCAGAGGAGCGATATTCGTAACTCAAAGTGGACTTTTGGTAATTTTTTACCTATATTCTTGTATTTATTCATTATAAAATATATATATTTATTTAGCCCACATAGCTATGAAATCTAGCTATACTTTTAGATAACTAAGTATTACTTAATATTACACCCTCTTAGTTGGTTTGCGAAACTACATACTTTAAGTCTCGACTGAGAGATGAGTAGTAAGAATTAACTGTAAGTAAGTAGTTCAGTAGAAATCTAATACTTTTACCTACATCGAACCATCTACCAATATTCCTTTGGCATATTGATTTTCTAAATCCACTCCACACAGGGTGTCATGTTATAGCTTCACGCTGTATACCGCATATAGCAGAGCACAGCTTGTGCTACTGGACCACGCTTACATTTTACATTATACTATACATTTTGCACAATTATATACCTTCCATTTCAGATTGCTCGAATTAACCTAGCCCTATCAACACTACCAGCGGCATTAGAAGTCTGTGCGGGAACACACCTCGTTGAGGCTGGCATTAACTCGGCAAAAATCGTTGTTAACATTGGTACCTGTTCTGCATCTTCCGTTTATTCTTCTTTGACTGGAAACAATTCTGAATAAATGTTATATACGTTATGTCACACGCATGTTTCTTAAATTGTAATTATGTTAAGTTTTTCAAATAAAAATATACAAATTATTATTATATTTTATTCAGATATATTCCTTTTTTTTTTTAGAAAATATTTGAGTATTTCTTATACATTTATATTAAGTACTAGTATTTAGTACTCGGGAGTACCTTATTACGCGTCGGACGTCGACGTCGACGTTGTGAGTTCGATCCCTACGCAGGGATTGTGAGATACATACAAAGGTAAATTACTTTTTATTTATATTTTTGATTGAGGAAACCTAATGACAGACGCATCAAAATAAAATAGAAAAGTAAAAAATCAAATACAGGTAAAATACTAGTAAAATTTGTTTATAACAGTAATTGATAACAGGTAGGTACAAAGTAAATTAAAGTTCAGTAAACTGATACTTCGTAGCTTAAGATTATGATTTTGAAGTGCTGTAGGTACCTAAATTCCTTTCAAATAACAAATAAATATTTCTTATTTATTTTCACAAAGTGGATACTCCAATTATCATTGGCTATATATAGCTAAGCTGAGAAATAAGTAACATTTCTGTATTAGTACTTACATAAACTACAGGATGAAATTCCTTTTATTATTTGTGTTTATATCGTCTTTGGCAATCCAGGTATGAATGTTAATAATGGAATTTAAAATATTTTTTATTATAAAACTTTTCACAAAAGTAGTGTCTTCACACTCGGACATTTTACAGACATTGTATCTCTTTATAGACCAAAGAAATATAAATTATTTAATAACAAACCTCCAATAAGGAATTGACGTCACGTCTACGTCGCGTTTTAGATACTCTTCAATGATCCCACCATGTTTACTTCGTAATTGTTTATTATATTAGTCAATTTTGAATATTTCATTATTTCAGAAATCTCAAGAAATACCGCAACATAAACATAGCAATCGAAATTTATTAATACTAGCAGATAATTATGCGAATAATCACAAATTCAGCCTTCACAATGCCTGGGAATCTTTTAAAAATTTCATTACTAAAATTAAGAACCAGTTAAATACATTATCACAAGCAATAAAACATAAAGTACAAATTCTTACTGAAGAGTTTAAGAAAAGACTGGACGCTATGAAAAGTGAATTCCAAAAGATAATGAAAGAAGCTCTCGTGGTTGGTGAGGATATAAAAAAATGTTTGCAGGTAAAAGTTATAAATAAATTTTTAATCGATGCATTTCGTACACAAAGTACCTACCTAATATATTAATTAAGCAGTTAAATATATAATTAACATACTGTCGTCCGTATCAATATTTTTCTATAAAATTCTATAAAATAAAAAAATAGGCGCTATTTACATTCCCTCACACTCCTTTATACCGTCCTTTACTATCCTATTACTCCACCGTGACTCAAGGAACGTTTCAAGTTTCTAGGGTCGGACACCCTACACTCCCAAACCCTCCGTCCCCGTAATAACAACCTCCTTGCAATACCTTTGTCCCGCACGAAATGCTATGGCGATTCCTTTACTGTGATGACAGTAAAACTTTGGAATGAGCTGTCAGTGGAAGTGAGACGGTCCCAATCGGTTGAGATATTTAATACACTATCTCAAATTAAATACCTAAACCGACATATTTGCTTAATTCTTTTATTTATTTGAATCTATATACGTATATTGGGTATGTATAATATTTATGTATTTGTATGTATTCATATATGTATATATTTGTATGTATGTATGTATGTTGTGTAGTTATCCGTGTATGTATGTTTATATGATAAATAACGTATTTATATTTGATAGTATCATATTTATTATTACTTTTTTGCACCTCTTCGCTATCTTTTATATAATAAGTCCTTTCAAATGGTTGCCTGTAAGAAATCGCTTTTAGTGATAAGGCCGCCATTGCACTTTGTATTGTCTTCCTGTAATTACTGTTACTCTACTGTTTCTTTGTTTATTTTAGTGCAATAACGTATTATTATTATTAACGAAAATAAATACTTACTACTACATACTTTTAGAAATCGAGTATAAGGCGCGGGTTCAAATCCCACTACATTTTTTATACGTTTTCTAAAAACGTACTTTTTTTTCTAAATTTGGAGTAGCACTTGAAATGTAAAACATGTCAACTTTGACTTACTTAAGTAAACTATTACTTACTGCTTTGTGCAGTATCCAAGAGTTGATATGAAATCTAAATTTGATATTTCTAGGAGGACAAAGAAAATATAGAAGCTATTGTTAAAGATATACTTAAAAACGTTACTAGTTGCCTGGCAACTCATGAAAATTACGTTAAGGAATTGGACGATTTACATACTATTTCGGACTTAAACGACGAATTATTTTACAATCAAATACAGGATAAAATTATGACACATTTAGCAACTTGTACAGTAAGCCATGAAGATTGTTTTAGGGATGTGAAAAATAACATTATCGAGGAGTTAGATAACGAAAAATTTAATGTTTCTCAAAAGGTAAAAATTTAAGTAGACACTACAAGTTTATATATTTTTTTAAAGTTACCGATAGAACAAACAATGATAATAAATCATTAAGTTTTATGAAGAAATGCTTCAGATCCTGTGGTCAGCATTTGCCAAAATGTAAAATAACATTAAAGCAATGTATTTAATTAAATGCTATATATTTACTACTAACTGATAAATATATTATATTTAAGTGAAATAGTACAACATTTTAAAAATTTCAGGCATTTAATTCTAGAAGTGAAATGGACGACATTTTAGATGGCATCATGAAATGTGTAACAGAAGGCCTATTAAAAGCATCAGCAATTATTGCTGATGAGACTATAAAGATTATTCAGTGTGTTAAAGAACATATTAATGAAAATTTAAAATAATTGTTAATTTAAAAACTCATATAAATATCAAAATCATACATTATTATATAATAAATGACCTATATTAAATGTTTACTCATAAATAGATTTTTTATTTTTAACATTTTAATTTGTACTTTGTAATATCAATAAAATACCAGCACTAACTGTTTTGTTGTAAAATAGCCTGATTTATGTATAATTACAAGAAATAATATTAAGTACCTCACATTGATTTAAAATCAATATCATGTTAAACATGTATAATTTCACAGACTGAGTATTAACATTTATTACAATTTAATGTGGAAAATTATTTAATTATCGAGGACACATAGCATGACGGCCTCCGTCTACTGGCAGTGTTGCCCCTGTAATATTACTTGCAGCATCACTGGCCAAAAATGTTATTACAGATGAAACTTCATTAGCATAACCAGGTCGGCCTATAGCATGAGTTTGTGCACATTTTTTCAAAAACTCTTCATATTCTTCATCACTCATGCCTCCTTTTTTATGTATTCCTGTAGTTATAACACCAGGATTAACTGCATTCACTCGAACACCTTTTGGTGCTAATTCTAGAGCTACACATCTTGTAAATTGATCTAGGGCAGATTTTGACATACAATAAGCAAGTACATTAGGGAATGATCTAATTCCAGTAACACTAGATACATTGACAATATTTCCTTTAGTCTTAACAAGGTGAGGTGTCGCCAACATACTTAAATAATAAGGACCTCTTACATTTGTACTCATGACTCTGTCATATTGTTCTAGCGAAGTTGTTTCAATAGTTCCAGTTTCTAAAATACCTGCATTATTTACCAATACATCAAGCCTTTGGAAACTATCTATAGTTACTTTTATTATATTCTCAACATCTTGTTCAATGTTCATATCAGCAATAACTAATATGGGCTTAAAATTATTTGGAGAAACTTCTTCACATAATCTAACTATGCCATCTAATTTCGATTTATTTCGCCCTGTTATTACCACATAAGCTCCGAGTTTCGAGAATTCCACAGCTGTATCGGCGCCGATGCCTGAGCTTGCACCAGTAACGAGAACTACTTTATTAGAAAACATTGTATGTCACTTGTATGTAAATATGAAATACGTGCTCCTGAAGAGATAAATAAAAAATTTTTTACGTTGCTTTTAAATAAACTACATTTATTAAAACATTTAAATTATTTCATATATTTAGCAAACAATTTAATTACTAATAAATAATTTAATAATTGAATTATACAACATTAAGAAATACAAAATAATTAAAGAATTAAATTAATTTACCAATAGAAAATAGGTTCGTCTTATTTTGTTACTGGTATACAAAACACAAACATGAAGTACTTAAATAAGTTATTAATAACAATAAGTTATAAGTAGATTCTACTTGTAGAAATTGAACTTCTAAATTAATAAAATAGTTGACACTTGACAGCTCATTTCATACAAGATACAAATACAGATTATATAGTAAGAGTTTCAGAGTTTAGTTATTTCAAACAGATTGTGAAAGCAAAGATATACAATAAAAGAAAACTAAATAAATGGACAAATCATATATGAAATGGGTCTTCGAATATTTTCCCGTTACGTTTATAACATAAAAAATTAACAACTTTTATGAAGCACAAATAAGCAAGAAACGCAGCTTCACCAATAAATAGTATTCAAAATTAACTTAACTTCAATAGAGGGCCTTCCAGTATAAAAAAGTGTCCGTTAAAAGGAATAAGAGAATTAAATTGTACATTAACTTACGAAAATTATTGGATATTACCTACCTAACCTACCGTAGGTTCCTGTTAAGCCTTAACCGGTAACCTACAGTCTGTACTACTTATAATTAATTTTATATTTAATCTGTCAATTGTATTTATTATCTATATAATTTCTATTTTCTACATTAAGTTCGTTCGTTTTTTTTCTGTAGCGTCAAATTGTAAATTAAAATTGAAAAAATATTTTCATTCGCAAAGATATATAACACTATTAATGCTTTAATACAATTTGTGTAATTCATTATGTCTTCTAATATCGTAGACGGAAAAGAATCTTTTGAAGATTTCTATTCAGAGGTATGTTAACCTAATTTTTTAATAAAACCTATTTCATTTTGCGGGATACAGCGTGAAGGTGATTTGATTTCTGATTTAAATATATAATTTGTAACTTAATTAAGACGTTCACTAAAAATATATTTTCAGGTAAAAGAAATCGAGAAGAGAGATTCAGTATTGACTCCTAAACAACAAATAGAAAGATTACTAAGACCAGGTTCGACATATTTCAATTTAAATCCATTCGAAGTATTACAAGTCGATCCAGAGACTTGCTTAGATGAGATTAAGAAGAAATATAGACGGCTTTCCATATTGGTTCATCCTGATAAAAACATCGTAAGTAATTACATGCACACGATGCAACAATTGTTCATAAAACAAAAATCTCATTTCATATGAATGGCTTTATGATTCGTATAACATATTTTAGTAGTTACTCTTCATTATAGTATTAAACACTACCAACCAAAATTTCTTTTAATTGGCCAGTAATCGAAATGGTTTGTCATTTGCCATTATAGATGTAATATTTAATACAAAGTTATTTTTTGTCTTTTAACATTGGTTCGTTTAAAAATACGTTTCTAGTGACCAGGTCACCCTAGATTTTTTCGTTGAGACGGTGTGTCCGTCAACATTTGATTTTTATCCACAGATGCGACGTTTGGAAAACCTGAGCCAACCTGTGCTGCTCATTTTGTAGGTAAGGAATGGTTGACAGAGATGGCTGAGTAACTAGAGCAATCTCAAACACCAAAATAAATACAACCATCACACTAAACTTTTTTAACTAGCTAAATATATTATCATCTTATTATAAAAAAATAACTAGTAAACAATGCTTTTTCTATATCAATTAAAGATAATCATTACACTAGAAAAAATAATATAATCCAAGTGTATTTGTAAATTAATATCTTTTTATTTGGTTATAACCCATTTAATGTTATAGTATATTAGTTATTTAATATTTATATTTTTGAAACCAAACAGATTTTATATAGTAAATGAACCATTTCACCAATTTATTATCCATATTTAATATAACTTCCTCAGGATGATTCAGAACGAGCTCAGCAAGCATTTGAAATAATAAACAGAGCATGGAAAACTCTGGAGAATGAAGACACTAGAAAGAAATGCCTTGACATCTATGAGGAAGCTAAAGAGCGGACTGATCACATGGTAAGCAAGCATTTGTACAAAAATCTTATAATTGGGATCTTTTTGTTCTCTAGTTTTCTTACTTTACACTACAGCAGTATAAATAGATGACAGATAACAGTGAAATTTTGCTGCTGCTCAGCCTGTGTAATTCTATCATCAATTTATTTATAGAATGTACTTTGAAGAATTATTTTCTTATTATTCCTTGGTGGTCAAAGCAAAATTTTTAATGCATATATTTTTATTACTGTTATTTTAACTAATCACTTCAGACACATGGTCTGTACCATTTCCCAACTGTCTAAATTCTTAATTATTAGCTGTATATGCATTTTTATTTGGGTAAATCAGTTAAGTAGCTGGCTTAGAACTATATCTGTAATTGAACACATATATTCAAAATTGACTTTTTCTCCATAATCAACTTAATGTTATTTTAATAACTATACAAATTCATATATATAAAGAGAATGCCAAATTCATAATTTTTTGTATGCTACTACCAATAATATTTGGCATTACAGATAGAACAGAAAAGGAAAAAGCAAAGGAAAGAAGGCAGAGTTGCAGAAGGAATCCCTGAAGATGATCCTGCTAAATACAAGCATGCAATTTATGTGATGACTATGAAGGTATACTTTTTCTTAGCTTCATGCTATTTCACGTACATATGTAGCAGGTTAGGTGGAGAGTTCCAAGTGGCAAGTGCTCCATTGCTCAAATTCAATGCCATGCTTTGCATTGTTACAAGAGTGACTAAAATAAATAAAGTAAATAAAAGAAAATTTTGCTGTGAAATGGAACCCTCGTTTTCGTGTTTGTACTCAAACAGTGAGGAATAAATGCTTAGTAGATATTATTTATATGATTGTTAACCATTAAAAATTATATTTATGTTTGTATATTATGATTGATAGTATACTATTTTTATCTATTTTACATTTAGGTCCTCCATGTTGGTTAAGGCCGTCATGGAGCAAGAGCACCACCGTACGTCTGTAAACACGACGGTTTAGTGTTCAATTGCCACTTGGGAGAACGAAATATTTAATATTCCTTGCTCTATTAATGAAACAAAGCGCGACGTTGACTTCCGTCACTCGACTCACAACACTGAGTACGGGAAACAGTGTGAACCTAAAAAAAGTGTTAATATATATTATTTTTTTTCGTTAGTTATTCGCTGACATGGAGAGGAAACGTCAACACCTGGAAACTAGAGACATGGAGGAGAGAAAGCGAAAACGCGAAGCTGAAATTGAGCAAGAGGAACAAATGTCCTTTGAGAAGGAGTGGGCAAAGAATTTTGAAGTAAGTTAATAATTTTTTTACAACACAACACATTGTTTGTTCGTCATTCCATTTTGAAAATGTTGGTATTTTTTATTGTTATCAGTTTATGAGTATTTTTATAAAATCTCCGCTTATTTTTAAAAATGTGAATGTGAAACAAACATTCCATATGAAACGTTACGTTATTATATATTAAACGTTACATATGTTCACATTAATAATATTAGTGAATAGATTATAAATTTCACATTTTTGTTATAGGAATCAAGACAAAATCGAGTAGATAGTTGGAAAAATTTCCAATCCGGTAGCAAAACTGGTAAAGAAAAAAAGAAGAAAAAAATTATGGGTTTCAAGCCACCAAAACCTAAACCTGAAAGTAGATAACTTATGTCAATTATTTAATCTTTTATTATATTAGTATGTAATTAATTTTATGTATATGTCTGTGAAAACTGTCGAGCTAACTTGTATACTTTGGTCTTAGTTTCTTTTTATGGTTAAGTTGAATATTCAATTAGGAATTTATCATATTAGCAATTGAATGGAAGTGATAAACTTTATGTTGCTGTAGAAATTAAATTAAATTGCTGTATACATATGTTATTTTAGTTTAAAATAATGTAAGTATATAACAGTTTTTGTTTGGCTGTAAACATGATGGCTGCAGGACTGCAGATACTAATTCAAAATTCAAAAATTCAAAATTCAAAATATTCTTTATTTAAATAGGCAATTATTATAAGCACTTTTGAATCGTCGAATGAACATATGAACAAAAAGCTACCACCGGTTCGGAAGGCAGTTCTGCTGAGAAGAGCCGGCAAGAAACTCAACAGTTGCTCTTTTCAAAATCAATGGTACAATCTATAAACATTAGCTGGCAGCAATCCTGCATTACGTTCTATAGACATTAATTCCATACATGCTTATCCTCCAAATATTCTTGAACAGTGTAATACGCTTTACTTGTTAGAATTTTTTTTACAGAACTTTAATTGTTTCCATTTCCCTGCTTTGATAAGATATAGTGTGGCATTGAATTCCATCAGTCAACACATAATGTCTCGAGTTGAGGTGAAAGAGGTGATAGGTGATAGGACAAATAAATTGATACCTAATGATCTTTATAAATACATGAAGCCTAAGCCTTTTTTTCCTATAAAAAAACAGTTTTCATAGCAAAAAAATTGCCTTAAAACTTATAGATAACATAAAGTTGGCAAACCAATTTATTGAATTTTCTTCCATAGAATAAAGCCTAAAAATCTTAGATATAAAAGTCCATTAATGTTTAATGATTAATTTAAACACAATTTGTAATCTATTTGCACATTGTTTTAAAGCAGAATATTTTTAATTAATAGCATTTAACATTGCTTCATCTATATGAACTAATATTATAAATAAAAAACAGAAGTGATGGGTTACAAAAGGTGCCGAATTATTTTTTCCACGTTTTACGCGTTTTGTAAAAAGATTTTTATGCAATGTGTAAACTTTTATTAAACAAGAATTGAGATTACTTATAAAACAAACCCATACACTCTTAAATTACATTTTTCGTTTATTAATAAACCAATATTATTTTACATTAACTTAATGCCTTGAGAATTCGGCAAAGAGTTGATAATGGAAGTGGTGTCTAAATGGGAGAGGGAGTGTCCTATTAGGTTCCTAGGTTCCCTTCGCCTACCCTGCTAAGCTATACACGAGATACATCAAGTATTTCAAAACAGAGTTGATTATTGAAAATAGCCTTCCGATTTCCATTTATAATTAGTTAATTACTTCTGTAATTCTATGATTACTTTTATTTTAGTTTCAACTGTATTCCACATAGCAGGATAGGTAGAGTCACGGCGTTTTTAATGATGGAACTCAACGCCGCACTTCATCTTGTTACCAGAGCACGGAAATGAGAATAATTAATTCGTCCAAGTGGGAATACAACCCATAACCGTCGCGTTAACAGTCAGACGCTAGGCTGCTGTACCTACGGCTTCTCTTGGTATATTATATGTGAAAATTGTTTGATTTATCTATATTTTGATAAAACTTTGAAGAAATATAATTATTATAAGTACTAACCGCTGTTTTCTTCTCACTCTCTCTACCACGTGGGGGAGGGAGTGGGGTGACGGTAACAAGGCTGGGCCCTTTGGCCGTTAGTGTCTGTCGGTGCCTATTAATATGGGCACGGCTTTAGGGTTGGAGCGAACTCCAGGGAGTTATTCAAAGTTAGAATGAAAGGGAAAGGTGTTGGAGGGATGAGCGTGTGCTGAAGGGGCGGTCAACCCAGCCAGGTGAGACCCTTGGTTGCCCCAAGGGAGGCCCGGCTAGGCGACCAGCGACCACTTTCAGCGCTCAGGAGTCGGGAATGGCGATTAGATCTCGAGGGGGTGTTGCGGGCATCTGGAGGGCGTGTGTGTAGTGGTGCTATGTTGATGAGGTGTGAGTGGCTGGAGGCGTCGGCTCGGCGTAACGCGTTGGTTGCGAGTAGGCGCACATGTTCCTCCAGGCTCTCATTGCGGAGGTCTCTATGCAGAGTTGCATTCCTCACGCAGAATGGAGCCTGGGTAACGCGGCGAAGTGCGATGTTTTGCACGACTTGCACTTGCTTACGGAGTCCGGTGCAGGCTAGCGCGTACCACGCCGGCGCGGCGTACGTTAGGTGAGGCCTAACGTAGGTCTTGTACATCTGCGTTTTGACGCGCAGCGGGAGGCGGGATCGGAGAAGCGGCCCGATGATGTGGAGGGCCGCCTTTGCTGCGTTCGTAGCTTTGGTGACTTGAGGTCCCATCGTCAATCTGGAGTCAAGCTTCCCAACTCCCAGATACGTGACCTCTCTCAGCCACGGAATGCGTTGTCCTGTGATGATGATTGGAGGCGGTTCGCGGATTCTATTGTTGAAGATGATGTTTTGTGTTTTGCTGGTGTTCAATGTGAGCCTCCATTCGGCCAACCATGGCGGCAGGAGGTCGAGAGCTCGCTGCAACTTCCCCGCGGCGTGTGTGGCGGTGAGTGACGTGGTTACTAGCGCTATGTCATCTGCATATAGCGCTAGTGTGGCCTCGGTGGAAACTGGGATGTCGTCCGTGTAGATGGAGTACAGCAGAGGCGACCAGATGCTCCCCTGTGGTACTCCGGCGGTGATAGGGTGGATGCTGGAAACCGCACTCTCCACCCTAACGCGGAAGCTTCGGTTGGTGAGGAAGGCCGCGACTAAGCGGCAAGTGTGCAGCGGTGTGTCGAGCCGGAGGAGCTTGGCCACTAGCCCGGGGTGTCAAACCCGGTCGAATGCCCGAGCGACGTCCAAGAAGGCTGCCGTTGCACTCTCCTTCTTGTTAGTAGCTGTTGTGATGTGGTGAATCGTTCTCGCAAGCTGCAGTGAAGTGGAATGGCTGCTTCTGAATCCAAACTGCTCTGCGCGTGGCGTGAAGTTGGCCTGGATCAGCGGCATTGCGAGCTTCTCGAAAAGTTTCGAGAGCGCGCTCAGAAGTGTTATCGGCCGGTACCCTTCAGGACTTCGTGTGCTCTTCCCAGGTTTGGCGAGCATTATAACTAGGCCTTCCTTCCACGACTGGGGGAAGTAACCCAGTCGCAGAATGGCGTTGAAGAGCCTAGTTATAGATGCTATGGTGCGGACAGCTGCATGGCGCAGGGCTCCGTTGGTGATTCCATCGCCGCCCGGCGCTTTCCTGGAGTTGAGGCGTACGGCGGCCTTGTTCACTGCAGTCGGCGAGAAGAAGTGTGGTGTTGAAGTGGTTGGTGTAAAGTCAGGCTGCAAGCGTCTCTCTACCTCCTCTTCGAGGCGCTTGTGATGTTCGGGCTTCATGCTGGGATTGGGCGTGAATTGTGTAGCCAGATAGGTGGCCATAATTTGACTCTCTCCGCCGCTGCATAGCGGAGAGTACCATCTTGGTGTAGGAGAGGTCTCACTGGTGCAGGCCTTTTCGTTATTTGCCTGCACAGTTTATTAAGGGAAGTATGGTCCTCGCTGGCGGCCATAATTCGCGCCTCCCAGATCTCGGCCGAGGTGTTGTCGAGGGCCGCGCGGATGGCTTCAATTAAGTGATTGAGGCGGGTCTTCTTCGCTGGCTCGCGAGTCCTTTGCCATTCCTTCCTAACTTTACGCTTCTCCTCCAGCAATTTGGTGATGTTGTGTGGAGTGCGAGCAAGTCGGTGGGAATGCGGGGTGTCAGTTGCTTCTTCCCTGGCCTTAGTGATGGTTTCGGCCAGTTTGGCCTCCAGGCGGTCGATGCTGGCTGGTGTGTCGAGCGCCTCTGTTCTGAGCGGCGTATTCGCTTGGAGAATGGCCGCGTATTTAGGCCAATAGATGTTTCGTCGAGCCGGTGGGTGTCGCGCTAGCGCTAGAGTGCCCGCAATCGTGGCTAAGGCCGGTAGGTGGTCCGAGCCGTGCGAGTCTTGCAGCGTCTCCAACGATAGAGCATCCACGCCCTTGTGTACAGCAAAGTCGATCGTAGAGGCTTGATGGTGTCTTCGCCCCCAGTAGTGAATCGGCTCGTCCGGTGCAGATATGTCGTATCCGTGTTGATTGAGTAAAATCTTCGACCGCTGGCGCAGGCAATGCGACCATGCCAAGCTGGGTGTTTGGCATTCCAGTCTCCGGCGGCGATGGTAGGGTGCACTTGATGTAGTAGTGCTCTGACCTCGTCTGTCACCAGAGAGATGTGACATGGGCGGTAGATGGCGTAGACATGTAGAGTTTTGCCTCCTAGTTGTAGCTCTACGCCAAGAGACCGGAATGACGTGTTAGGTCCAGTGATCGGAGTGTGTACAATAGATCTTCGCACAGCCACCAGCAGGCTGCGATGGAGATTGTCTTGCTGTGCGTCTAGGCGTATGATGTGGTAGCCCGGCAGATTGACGCTGTCCGTTGAGTGGAGGTGGGTTTCGCTGATGAGGGCCAGGTCTATGTAATGGTCCCTGGGTGTCATACGCAGGAGTTGAATCTTGTTCTTGATTCCCGCGTCGTTCCAAAATATAAGTAGTAGCTTAGCCATCAATAAGTTGCATCATTCCCTCTAAGACCGTCTTGACCGGGTCTCGACCTTCCCTCAAGGCGATTAGTACCTCCTGGAGGGTGTCGATAGCTCGGCTTAAGACGATGTTGTTGCGTTCGGTGTTCTGAGTTGAAGCCACGCCGGTAGTGTTGGCGTGGGTAGCCGTGGCTGGTCCTGTGACCGCCGAAGGCGTCGATTTCTCAGCAGGGGGGAGAGGGTCATCTCTGCGAGATCTTTTCCCTTTTCCCCGCTTCTTGTGTCTAACGCCTCTCTCTGTCGGCGGGTTGGCGGGCGCCATGAGAGAGGCAGCGGTGGCTGAGCGGGCCTAGTTGGCCTCGTGTTGGCAATAGTAAGGGCGACGGTGCCGGCCCTCTTGTTCCTGGCCTCTTTTCTGATTGCGGGCATGCGGTGTGGTTGGCGGGGTGTGGCCCGCCGCAGTTCGCGCATGTCGCGGGTTACTCTTTAGGGCGAGAACAGTCCCGCGCGAAGTGCTCCTCCCCGCACCTCACGCAGGCCTTACGCCGATGGCACCCGTGACTCGAGTGCCGGAACACTTGGCATCGGTGGCATTGTGCTGGGCCTTTCTTCCCACGCCTCTATCGTTATGCCCGACATGTAGAGTAGTTCCTTCACCTCGTAGATGGCGGGCAGAAGGTTGGGTGAGTTCGTCAGAATGGCGTAAAAAATGCAGCCAGGCCGCCCCCCCCTGACTCTGATAGGCCTCACGAATTTGGCCTGGAAGCCCTTCTCTGCCAGGGCCTCGATGGTTGATGCTGGGAGCCCTCTAATAGCGACCTTCTTGCTTAAGTCAGAACGGAGGGCGTAGGAGAACCATGACAATTGTTCTTCCTTTTCTAGTTCATGTAGATATCTCTGTACTACCCGGTACTCATCGGTGGAGCCCGGGGTGAATCTGATGCCCTTGCCGAGAGGGCGTGCATTAGGCGCGTGGCCGAATAAATCCTTCAATTTCTTGAAGTGCGCTGTCCAGTTCGGAAGGTCCTCCACGATGAGCGGAAGAAGTCCTGGTTTGGCTGGAGGAGGAGTCGGTGTGGCGGTCGTGGTTGATGTAGGTGTGGCAGGCGTGGTGATGCTGGCTCCCGCAGCTAGTGGGCCGGCAAATGTGGGTCCGGCAGCTGTGCTTGCGCCCGGTTGAGTGTCCGGGCGAATGCGTGGGTTGCGAGGGTTGCAAACCCTCTTAGGTATGTGTGTCTTCTTTGACTGGTCCCTCATCTCGGTGTCCTGTTTGGTGTCTATCTGTTGACTTCTATCGCGCTGGAACGTGGCAATGTGTGCCATGAGTGCCTGGGATAGGTTTCCTTGGATTTTGGCTATTTCAGCCATGTCGGTGTTGTGGGTTGTAGCGGGGCGAGGCGTTGGCGGTCGGCCGGTCATGGTGCAGCGATGTCAAAGTCAAAGTCTGCCTGTGGTAGCCATCGATAGAGGTGACGTCTATCGCAAGCTCGGTGTGAGCGACGACTGGCGTCGCGGTCTCGTCGCAGCGCCTCAGGGCGCAGGTGATATTCACAAATACTGTAGGATAAAATATTTGCAGATATCTGTATCTGTATAAGTAGGAAGGCTCGTACCACTGGAGATAGCAGGTGCTTACTCGACGGCGGCTGGCAGTCCTATAATTATTGTATGTACACTCAACTGTTTCTTTCAAAGTCTAAATCAATATAAAACATGTAATGAAAAGCAACCAACGACATTACTATGGTATTATCACTTTGTATTTCGTGATTTGATGGGAAGTAAAAGGGAACTTGTGGATTATTTTGTTGTTCCTTTTATTTGGTATATTTTCTTGAAAATAATATTATTAAACAGAGGTAATTTAAATTATTTTTGGCTAGTATTGGATCCGATTCAAGGTGATTTTCATATTATTTTCTGATTTAGATAAGTTCTCTCCTGACAACGCTACATGTAATTTTACATGAATTTCTTTTTAATATAAAGTTCCTCTTGTAAAAATGAACAGCGAGGTTAAGAATCTAATAATGTACCTAGCAATAGGTAGATAATAGATATTGTATTGTAAGGTATGACTAATAAATACTGCAAAATTACTGATTGTTTCATTTCTTTACTGTTTATAGTATTTGTGCGATTAAAGGTGCTTTTTAGATACTATGAAAAAATATGACTTGTTTTCGAAAACGTCTTATCATTCATTTATATTTTGCACATTTTTGAGTCATATGCTGTTAACTTAACATTTTCTATCCCTTACAAATGTATATATAAAATGTTGCTGGTTTCGTTCACCATATTGATAATTAATTTTCTATATTCTCATCAAATTCTAAGGCGTTATACCACGTTTAAGTTATGTTTGGCTGCTAGGGTTTCACACAAGTCCTTCGTATAGTTTATGTCTATGAACTATTACTATAGCTTATGTTGATGAACTTTCCCTAAGCTTTATATTAATATCTCTCATAGATTACTTAGTTAGACTGTATTTAATCAAGACACAGCTACATAGCTTTAAGAAAACAATTCGCAGTGATCTGGTAACTCTGAAGTCTCAACACATATCCGAAGGTCTCTGTCTTGTACAATCCCACTCAAAACTTACGAGTTATGTATACATGTGACGTTAAACGAACTGACATTTCAAACGATGCGTTATCTTATTAACATATGGTATTTCGTATGGTACATTTGTCATCTATTTTACGCAAAGTCCGTTATAATTAATACGAAAAAAAAACATCTATACATTTTGCATATTAGGCAAAGGGGAAAGGTGAGCTTTGTAACTTCAATAAGTTCATTAATATTTCATAATTTATTGTCTGTATTACCTCATTAATTTTATAAAGTTTATATATTTTAAATGTACGTCAACAAATTCGAACTGGCATATATTGACAAAATGTCGCGATTTTTATGATTATATTTTAAAGATGTCTGTCTTCCTTTGGCAAATGACATAAAACAGAATTATGAAATCTAGGCTGTTAGCAATACAAAAAGGATTTTCTAAGCTTTTAGAGAGTAGAAAATTAGCGACAAAACCAAGTAAGTTACTTATACATACAAATACAAGTTTAATAAGTATGTTATGTTTCTTTGCTTTGTTTATTTATCGTAGATGTCCCCATTGTTTTTTCCTTTGGTAGATTACTTGACTTACTGAGATAGATCACTCCTAGATTTGACTCTTTAAAACACATCCAACGCCAAATTTTTATATAATTTTAACAGCAAGTGACTAATTATGGTAATTTTGCCACAAATTAAATAAATACAATTAAATAAGTGACTAAGTAATTATATAACATAACATTTTTTTAAATTCAGTCAATTAAATTATGTTAAAAATATTTTTCCCACCAGCAAGATGTCAACCCCATATGAATGAACTACCAGTCCCGTGCGGTCCATGGGACCCGTGGTATAGACAAAGGCAAAGCTTTTATATGAAGCATTTATTGTTTGGATTGGCCTGGTACGTGTTTTCTAATGTGTAATAATATTCCGAATTATTCTTCGTGACCCATATACATGTTACAGAGAAGAAGGAGAGAATCTAGAATCAACCCAACTTTAAACCTGGTAGGGGAAATGTTTATATGTAAATAGGAGTGCGATAAGAATATACTAGTGAGATTAAAACTCGCGACCATCGTGTTCAACTACATTAATTGTATAAAATGTAAACAGTGGAGTTCTTCAAAGTGCTCCCCAAAAGTTGTCTAGTAGAACATAAGAAAATTTATACTTTATAATTTATTTAAATGATTAAATTTTAAAGGTGGTTGTTTTCTTTTGGCTTGGCCGTTTACACGGACAGCTTATACCTCAATTGGGGACCACCCGACTTCCCTGGACCTCCTAGCGATATGGTCGAAGAGTGCGACGACTCGGACTCGTAATTTGTAAACAGTTTAAGCTTTTAATACTTATGTATTATATTATTTTATATTATGTTTGTGTAATAACTAAAGACAGTACTAATGTAGTTTTATTTTATGGAAACTAGTAATAGATTAGATGTTTTATATGGCCGAGTTTCTGGCACTGCCCCAGTCGAAGCACTTCAAATGTTTTAACTGTCTTGTAGAAAGATGTAATTAATTTAACGAATCTAATCAAATACCGAAAATAGCTTGATCTTATTTATGCTTAAAACTGACAATTTTCTTCTATATTTTTTAAATATTGTATAGTTTACCTCCCATTTACTTTTCGATTAAGCTTTCGTCTCAGTTAACCAACATTGCACATTGCCTTTTTTTAGTTTAAAGAATTTGAAAGTTTGCAATAACGTACAAAGACAGCCTTATGGGCAAATCAATTTTAAAAATTAATATAAATTGGAGAAATTTAGTATTGATATAAATGAATATAATTTTCACATAGACATGGAAAGACGAAAACTTTAGATGTATGAAACAAAATATAAAATCGGATAATACTTATTTATTATTTTTTTAAATTATATCTCGTTTTGTGTTTTTCTAATATTTAAGATCTCTTTATACAAAATATCATTGATTTTTCCATGTCATTATGAAATCTCATATTCTTCAAAACTGCACTGTAAATGATTTTATAATATAAATAATAATATACTTTTTTTATAAGATTTTCGTTTTACTTTATTGATAAATTAAATATAGGTAAATGAGGCCACAGCGGGATACTGCGTGAAGCAGAAAAAAATAGTAGGTATCTACTTGTAAAATATTAATAAATTTCCTTTAATTTTTACTACATAAAATTATATCACTGAAACTTAATAGTTTCTTTTTCAAATAAGATTTTTTCGAGTTACACTTACATTTTACCAAAATAAATTTATTAGAGTTAGCTAAGAATATCTCGACATTATGATTTTAACGTTACGTGCGCCACGACTGGTCTCAACAAACACTAATATTCTAATTTAATTAGTATATTTGAGTTGTAAGGTGTTAGGGATTAAATAATACAACAAATTAAATTTTGAAAACAATATCAAATTTAATACATAAATAATATTTATGTATTTCTACATACGTTTTCATCTATATATTTACATTTAAACACATAATTTTCCTAACTTATCTAATTCTTTGACATTTTGTCTTAAAATTGTTACATTAAAATTAAGCAACCAAAAAATATTGTTACGTCATTAAGATAAAGATTTAATATTTTACGAAAATAAATTACTAGACGTCTGCGGGTTCTCCCAAATTCCTAGAGCAATGTACAAACAAGTAATGCTAGTTCCGTTCGCAGATACTTACACAAGCGAGCAAGTAATGTTAAATAAAACATTCTAATTCATTTATCCGTACAGATCAATCAACCCTTAACGATATCTACTAAAAATATTGTACTTTTAACAATTTGCAACGGCTATAATGAAAATCATTAAATATAAAAACAACAATAACTTAAAATATAAAAATTTTAATGTTTTTAACAACAACGTCCGGATGTTCTAGAAAATAAACAAGTATATAAAAAACAATAGAAAAAAACGATTTTTGAAACAAAAACAATAGAAATATTGCTATACATATGATTTTCACTTTGTACAGTAGATTTCTTTGAGCAAAGTTAGGTGCAGGTACCCTCATTTTAGATGTGTGTTATAAATTTAATATCAAAAGAATATATATAAAATGTAACATAGTATATGTGTATAGATAATATGAAGTAGAATTTCATTTAACCAATCTGAATAAGGGTAACTAACCTAATGCATAATTCGATGCTCAATTTTGGACTAAGTAAATCCCCCGGATCCTGACCACAACTACAGATGTAGAAACTAGAAAATACTTTGGATATCTCTGCAACGGACCCCATAATGAACATGTAAATTTTAATTAGTCTCGCAAATTTTACACTGTTATAATATTACAACCTCATATCGCACCATTAAAAATAATGTCGCTTCAAAACTTAATTTAACAGTATTTTCCTTAAAAACATTTTGTTTAAAAAAATATAATTAAAATTAAGCGAAACCCTCGAGTAACACCTAACGTTATCTGGTACAACACTATCTAGAATACGAAGCGTTGGTACGATTTACAACTGGAACAGCTTTAAATTCGGTCCATATATAATTGACCACACGGATTGACACCAATATCTTAAATATATATCCTATATTAACATTACACATTTCAACAACCATATGATATATATAATTAACTAACATCCTTACTATGAGATACTGCCAAAACCGGCCAGTCATCTGCTACATTCATTTACGTTTCAGATTCCTTAACGTCGTTATATTAGTACAATTATGGTTAAACATCGTTACACACATATGTTTGGCAATGGTTACTACGAATTACAAATAAGACAAATACTAGTACATAGAAAAAAATATCAAATTGACTTTAAGTCAAATCAGTGAGTTAAATCTATTAATTTTCTAACTACATTTAAGCTCTTACGTCTATAGAATGACACATTTTAATATAGATTAAAAATTCCATAAGAAAAGAATGATTATTCGCTGTTCCGATTAAAAAGAAACATGCGCGAAGCTTTTGATAATAGCGTACCGCGTCACTACTCTGGAATCCATTCAATTAAATGTTTACAAGACAAAGACAAGTTTTAAGAAGGCATCTTCATATATTATCTATAGCACCAATGTCAGCTGAATGTGTATATTATATTTCGATACGAAGCAGTGAATTTTGTAGTGTTATATAAAAGTTAGTACAAACGCTGTAATATATAACACGCGAAAAGGCGCATAATTCTATATATGCCAAATAACGTGGCAATATGTTTTCTTTCCGTGGCGAAATGAATTAGCGCTTCTAAATACATGAATATGGACGTCAAATATTACAGGAATTGACTTATATTAAATTTACTAAATTGAACACTTATTGGATAAATCTATCACAAACAGTCCACTGAGGTAATTTACAAAGTGAACTAATTCTCTTTGTTCTAGAGATGTGTGATTATAAATGATTAGATAAGTCGATTGATTGTGTTATAAATAACAAAAATATAAATCGATTCTTTTTGTATATTATTCGTTTATGATTTTTTATAAATTAAATCGAAAAGTCTAATAATATAACATTAATCGTCGATTATATCGATCCTTCAGTCATTTGTAATCGCACATCTCTTCTAGCACTCGAGTACCTAATTTGACTCGACAGCCTTCGCAACCCACTATCTACTCAAGTAGTTGACGAAGTAGCTTATTCGAAATATTTAATATCTGGGACTAGAAATCTGACTATAACGGCTTTTTGTGTACTATTAACATGTTGTTCTTAATTAACAGGCACAAACTAGTACAAAGGGATTGTAGATTTTCATGCATTTCACAAGTTTGTTAGGGAGCAGGCTTATGTTGAGCAATTGAAAAAATATGATAAAATAATCGTTAATACGATATGTTAAAGTTAACTGAGGTGCTGGAATCATGTCGATTTTGAATTTCCTTACTTTCGCCCTTTAACTCACCGAGTCAGTCATTTACAAGGTCAAATAAAAAATAAGTAAAAAAATATTAAATTCATTATTTCATTAAATGGTATATGTATTGTATATGTATTAAATGGTATATGTAGTGTTTTATTCAAATACTGAATAAGACTCGCAGTTAGATTTTTCCAAAGCCCAAGTTGTACTTGATTCCTATTACAAATAACATTTATCCTATAAATCATTTACCTAAATATAAATAACATTGGCCCGCACGAAATCGTTTAGAGGCAATTCATATACACTGATATTTCAAAGTATAAACTGATGGCAACATTTAAAGCCTATGGCTACTAGTTGTATTAATATGCAATATCCTGAATGCAGAACAGAGATTGACATAAAAAATAAATGTTTATTTTACACGTAAAAAGCCTATTCATTTTATATATCCCAAAATTTAAGAAAACCGCGGTATTCGCTCCTTCCTTTATCTTATATATAACACATATCTACGCGAGGTCACATATCTTTGATAATAATTCCAAAGTTCTTTTAATTCGCACTCCATTGACGTTTGTTAGATTGATTTTCACTTTTGTTATGGATTATCTTCGAATAGTAACACAATTTGTAAGCTTTTTAATTAACCCGGCTGAGAGTTTTTATAGACGCTACTGGCCCACTGTTGAACTTTCTGAAACAAATGAAAAATAAGAAATTAGTTAACTTATATGTAAAACATTATAAAAAAAAATCTTTAAATATCAAATTATTTTGTCTCATTAAAATACATTGACGTATAGTCTGTTATGTCTGTAACAATAGTCTGTTATACTGTATTAATTATAAGGTAATAATAACAGAAAAAAACTTGTAATAAAATAGCTCTACCACAAAAGAATGACAAGACGTAATGAACAAAGGCAGTGAGTTACATCACTGTTATAATACACATAGTAATCTCAATTTAATTCGCGCGCAGCGTCTGTACGTATCCAGGATTATCAGCGCTTTTCTCGGGCAGAGTTTCTGCTGAGTTGGTAGAGTGTAAATCGTAACCTGCCCGCCACCGTGACGCCGGCCGCCGCGCCCCGCGCCCCGTGCCCCGCGTCCCAGGTGACGACGTGGTAGTGGCGGTGAGTGTCGATTCGAATATGACGTTAAGATTTTAAGATTTTTTTTAAATTGAGTTGAGTATATATGTATAGTAGTTGATTAAAATTATTTAATTTTTATTTTTCGTAAGGTTGATTAGTTATTTTTTTAAATTATAAAAATATATATTAAAACTGTAAACTGATGCGGGAGTTGTATATCTGGATCGAGTTCTTTTATATTTCCAACTATTACTTCAGATTATTTATCTATAATACATATTTACTGCATAAATTGAATAAATTATTACAATAAACTATGTTTCCTGTTCCAGTGTTCCAATTCCTATCAAAATTATTAATAAATATGCAATATTATTTATAAAATATAGCCTAAGATTTTTTAAATTTTTTATTTGTTTTTTAGATCGAAAAAAGACGGATAGATTTTAAAAACGTTTTCACGTATCGATATTTTAGGAAAAGACACATCACTAACATTCCACGATAAATCTGTCGCACATTCAGCAATGTAACGGACTTTCTCCGTTCATTGCTCAGAATAAAGTGCGCTGCTCTTAATATGTGATATAGATAATTGGCTTTTCCCGAAATAAAACTGGTACAAGCCACGTCTAAGCGAAAACTAAAATGGCTGATTTTATCTCGGCAGTTATAAAAGCTATTAATGTTTCTTTTACCTATTCTTTGTAACTCTTTTGATTATGAAAATGAATTTATCTTCGAAAAGTTACTTTAATTATGTTTTCGGCAAAATCTAAACATATGTACTAAAACGAAACTAAAAGGCTTAAAGGCCGCCGTGGCGCACAAGGGTGTGACTGTAACGCGACAGATGTGGGTTCAATTCCCACTCGAGGAAGTGAAATATTTATTTACGTTTATGTTTCCATTTCTTACCTCTGGTGTCAAAGCAAAGTGCAGGGCTGAGTTCTACCACTCAACACGCGATGCGTCCAAAATTCGGCAGAAAGTGGGGAACGGAGTGTCTTAACACTAGGTTTCTTATCTGTAGGATATTTTCATTCCACGTCTACAGTTGCACACTTGCCTCAATAAGAAAGTGCTCATGTTATTTGCCTATTCAAATTGAAATGTGTTATATTTTTCCAAATACAACAATTCTAAGCAATAGTTCAATATTAGGCTGAACTTTAAGTATTTTTTTATAGTTTTCGCTGCCATAAATATATTTTGGTATGTCACGGGCTATAAACCATAGACGCCGTTGGTTATCGAGTAATTCCGGTGGGGCGTTCGCGTAAATTTATTCATACTGAAGCGACCTCTTAACTCTCGTGCTATTTAGGGCGCGCTTCCTTTACTACGACTATGTCGAAAGGATTTGGTTTTCTGTACGGGAAAATTGTGATTTGGCTGGTTTTTTTCATAGTAGAAGATTTTTTTTGTTTATTATTTAATATGTACATTATAAGTAAGTTTTTAAGTTAAAGTCGTAATTAAATATTTAAGTAGCTACACATAACTACGAAAATGATACTGATGCCAAAATACTGAAACAATAAATTTCATTTTTTATATATAAAAAAAAACTTAAATTATTCTATTTATATTTTATATAAAACCTACACAATAATTATACAATTACTAAGAAATCAAACAACATAAGTACCGATAATTGGTACATGTTATACAACGACATTTCTTGAAACGCAAAAAGCTTGACCAGCTTCGATTTACTCAATTCAAGGGAAACAGAAAAAAGTATATTTATTAATTGTCTATAATTTATAGTCCCATTAAACTTCGATTTCGAATAGGCAATAACGTCTCGGTAGGCGTAAACTACGATGTGGTTTTTTTATTAATATTACCAGACAAAAGTCAACACTATTATATTAAACGAGTACCTATATAAAAAAAAAACTATAAAATTGAAAGTAGCTCCACAATATGACATTGGATAAAGCAAGCCTTTATAACATTAAGAACTTTGTATTAAACAAATATATACTAACATAATAATATGTACGTGTTATTTTCTTTAAGTTTCTTATGATTCGGAGACTTGTATGTAGAATGAAAAATAATATGAATAATATTGAATTAGAATGTTGTTATTGTTGAAAAACGTTAGTATAACCTAGGGTACATATTTAAAAAATCCAGTATCAAATATTGCATTATGTAAACTAATATTAAGACATTTATTATAGATCATTATGAAGCACTGCTTCATATCATCAGCTTGTAGCTATAAATATATTTATAAACGACGGTTATGAGTTCGATTTATACTCGGGGGATGAAATATTTAATATTTCCATTTCTTTGCTCTGGTAACAAGACAATGCGCGAAGTTAAGTTCCGCCACTCAATTCGCAAATACGGCGGAAAGTGGAGAACAGTGTCTTAACACTAGATTTCCCAAGTTCCCTTCACCTACCCTTAAAATTTATGTCCACGTAGATGCTCGTTTAAGTGAATACTTCTTATATCCAAAAGAACAAAATATAATTTACCTAAATCATTAGTTAATACTTCAGCTAAGAAACTCAATTAACTAATAAAATCCTATCAATAAGATTTCAATATACGTTTATTTCCATATATTTGTAGAAGTTTGGGTAAGTTAGTACTTTCGTAAGCGCTATGTGCTAGAAGGCGTGTGGCACCTGTTGCACGAGGGCGGGGCGGCGACGCCCACCGCCCTCGCCACGTGTCCGGGAACCGATGCATTTCATTCATATCTCGTAGACCGTAGCGTGGTTCTACAGTTTCCGCTTTTACCTTTTTATTAACATATTTATTTGATTTTTGGTATAATATAAGCTCTTTTAAATAGGTATATGGAGGTATTATCTATATTGTTATAAAATGTTCAGCTTTGATAAAATTTACATATTCTTAAATTAAATAAAAATAAAAGTTAAACTAGAATAATTAAATATTTTAATTTAGATTATTAATAAATTTTCATTTAAGTTTAGTTTATAACTTCCTTATTAATTTATAATAGCTTCGTTGATTATAAGTCTCTATATTCTTTAGAATAAAGTTTAACTTAATTAAAATAATAAATAAGAGGTCCAGTCGTAGCGCAAGGACATATTGTGGATTCGATTCCCACATTAGGAAATTAAATATAGAACATTTCTATGCAATGCAAGCAATCAGCGGAAAATAGGACGGAGGAAACGGGAGTGTCTTAAGTCTAGATGCCCCCGGTTCCTCTGCGCAGCCTACATGCGAGATACAGCGTGAAGGGACAAAATAAATAAATATTGACACTATGTTTACTAACACTGGGTACACAGCTTCCGTTTGCTCCCAGAACATCGCCATTACAAAATGCCAGTACCAATAAACGTTCGCAGCTCTTCTCTTAGAATTGGCACGTAATTTCTCTATAATCTCTACTTTCGGCGTTCCGCAACAAAATCATAAAATCATTAGCAGTACAGAGCCGTCACTACTCTACTTGTAATCCAATTTACTGGCGGCGTACTTCAAGGAAGAATTCTAAAGCTGCCTCTGCTTCACTAGATTATTTCCTACACCCTTCGGCGTTTTACCATTTGTTCCGACACAAAACACAAATTGCTTAAGTTGAAACAACTGTCATTTGGTGATTATGAAATTTGTCAGTCAAGTTGATAATGTTTTTGTGGGTAATAAAATTTGTGTTGTTATAAAATGTTATGCGATATATAATTAAGATGAGTTTTACTGACAATTGTTTATATTAAATGTTTTAATATAATATTAATTAAATTTATTAATTTTTTTCAGCTTCAGAAGGCAATTCTCCGAATTCCGGAAGCAATCCGTGTTATGTTGTGAAACTCAACGCGGAGCTTTTTCTCGACACCAGAGCGAATAAATGAAAATATTTAATATTCCATTTCCTCGAGTGGGGATCGAACCCAACACATGTTGTGTTTACAGTGACATACTCGCGCCACAGCTGACCTCTGATTTTTTTTTATTTTACTTAATAAAAAAATACTACTACTATTTATTATTCTGTGCAATAAAATGTTTGCATGCTTTATCATGGCGATGGAAAACGCTGTGCGCATATAAAACCTTATAAAATTGACAGCCATAACCGCGTTGCCTTCATTTAAATAACCGATCAAAGTCGCCTAAGCTGTCAAAAAATAAAGAGACTTGGATAGGCGGCTTCCATCCACCATACTCGCCTTGAATGCGAATCATGGACGCAACTTTTAAAATTGACATTAAAAGCATCAACATGTAAATTGAGTGTGGGACGTCGCATACTACTCCTGAACTTAATTCAGATTTGCCCCCAGATTTGAATTACTAAACTTTTAATAAGAATATCAAAGATGGCCATCTTGGGGGTTGAAGGGAGATCGGCGGTTATGAGGGATAACAATAATGTAATTTACGGTAGTACCACTTAATCAAAGTAAGTACGTTTCCGTTGTTGTGCTTAGTGGTGGTTTATTTCAGCTGACACCCAGACCGAATGGGGAATGTTTCTTGCTGCTTCGTAATTTATGTTGGCATTACTATTTTGCCTGTGCGGGAAAATTTTGATTTAGGCCGGTTCTAGCAATACGAAGCTGATGGCGAAATTATGAGAACCTATAGGCAATACTTCATCATTGACCATTTAATGATTTAATGTAATTCATTAAAGTTTCCATAACAAAAAATAACAAGCTCGATCGTGTAGGGGAAATATAATCAAAAACGAATGAAAAGTTATTATGTATAATTCATCACTCATTTAAGAGGCCATGCGGCAAATATTTAAAATACTTAAGTACAAGGGGACACTAAGGGAAGAGGAAATAAAAAAGAGAGCAAAGAAGCGTTTTATTAAGTAGGGGGTGGTGGGGGGTGAGAATATAATGAATAAATTCCGTGTAAAGACCCCCTCGTAACGCAATTGAAAACTTTTAACAAGTGCCGTGAAATCGTGTGTAAAGGTGGGCCCGCACCTAATTACGGCGCTAGCCGACCGGAATACGGGATGAGCGGAGAAATTTAAACGACTCTTTATGAAAATCAGCTTGTTAATATAAAAAGTCGAGTGTTAAGAGTTGACCGATGTTACAATTCTTGTACATTTATTCCAGAAAAAAAGTCTAAAGCAATTCAACATTTATAAAAGAAATAATTATCTTCTTATTTCATTATAAGCTGCTGAAAAGTTTGGATTTTCTTTTTACCAACGACGTCATTCAGCCATTAACTTCTAGCGTAAAGTATTAAAAAATTAACAAAACCTCGCCTGGTGAAGACGTGTTCTTTAAAAAAACCCCCTAAAAAACAAGTCATTACCGAAGCGGGTTTAATCTGGCGTCGTATTCTGCGGATTTTTTCGTGATATTCCATTATTTGAAGGCGATCGCTCGACTCTAAGCGGCGGGCACCGCTTACGCTAAAAATTATATGATTAATTACCGACTCCGAGTCTCCCTCATTAGCGCGCAAATAGGAGCATTCAGTGGTGAAATTGAATCACGAGTGCTCCTGGGCCACGTTCGAATCCAATCTAATTATAATTATTATTCATTCCAGTGAGCAAATGACAAATGGCGGCGGGTGCATTGTTTTGTTAATGCGGTGAAATCGTATTTAGGTGGAAATTATTTTAAGCTATCAGGTATTAATGGTAAATATTGAGGACTACCTCCGAGGCTATACCTATACTGAGTGGAAAAATATATATTTTTTTTAATATAAAATTTGCAGCAAAAAAGTATTTTTCGAAATGACATCTCTCGGTTTGTATACGGTTATCTACGTATTTCCTAGCCGTGTCTCGTTCACCCTAAGTATTTATTCATAACCTAATACAATTTACACACAAACGTCTCGGGAGGTAAAGGTCAGAAGTGACAAGCGTACTCGGTCGCGACAAAAAACGTAATATATTATATGCCAAGGCGCATACGCGTACGTTACATACTTATACTAGCTACTTTAATTTTTTAATAGTGGTCTGAAGTTTAGTATTAAGACACTCCACTTCCCACCTTGAGTGACGAAACTCAATTCTGCGTTTTGCCTTGTTACTAGAACGAAGAAATAAAAATATTAATAAATAATAATTTATTCCCTCGAGTGGGAATCGAATCCACGCGTTTACAGTCACACGCTGGTGCCACTGCGCTGCGACTATATTGATATACTTACGTATTATAATATAAAATTAATTATCCGATTTTTTTTTGCTAAAAAAAATTATACTATTTTTTACTTTATTCCACCTAATATCCGCGTCTTTTATTTAATATTCATATATTGGCTGGCTCTCTTGCTGGCACCTAATATACGCGACCCGTCAATCTTTTTTCTTTTTCCCTACATTCTTTCTTCCATGAATAAAGGAGATCACGTGTCATAATCCACGTACAAAGAAGTGGCACATAAAATAACACATTTGTGCCTAATACTTGTTGTAAAAATGAAAGCTGGATGAAGTTGATGATGTCACTTTTTTATATTATTAATATTATTATTTTTTATCTTTGTGCTTCCTTCGCGTTTTAGGAATATAGAAAAAAATGTTATATAATTTCACGTCATATTATATTGGTAGTTTCGCTAAATGTTCGTATATCCGAAAGCTTTAAACATTTTCAAGTTCATTCCATTATGTAAACTACTAGACCTTAAGTACTTGTTACGTCAGTTAAATTTAAAAAGTAACAAAAGTACGAACGTAACTTGTGAGGAGTCTATCTCGGTCTTAAATACTCGAAAATGAGGTCAGACTACCGTCAGTTGTTTTCACGAAACAATAAAGTTATAGTTTTGTAAGGAGCGATACTGACTGAGTTATTGGACACTCGACTGGAAACTTTTCGGGGATTAACGCTGATATTCAGAAAATTTATTGTATTTGAGCTGTCTTATATTTATAGCTACAATTGTAATGTCATTTATTAAAGTCACTCACTCTTAAGTAATAGTAGATAAAGTCTTGATGCAGTTCTGGAACAGCGTTTGACTATACGCCACGGTTGTGGGTTCCGTTACCACTCGAAGTTCCGCCCTTGATATGCAATATCCCGAATATTAGACGGAAAGTGGGGAAGAGTGTCGTAACATTGGGTTCCCTCTGCCTACCACTATATGCGGGATACTGCGTAAAGCTAAAATAATAATAAAACAATATTTACCTCTATTGATCACTAAAAAGGGTCCCATTGTATGCCCCCTCTCGGTCCCACCAGACTACTCATATCACAAGCTTCCACCTAGCTTAAAACTAACTACACTAACACAATTGACACATTAACAACGACCGGTAACGTTACACTAAATAAAACTATTATAACATTAGTTAACACAAATCTCCTTCTCTATGCAAAAAATATCTCGAACAGAAACTGTTTGCGTCATATTTACATTATATATACTATGAAATATAAATTCATTCAGTGGTGTCTGATAGAAATGAGTTTTTCAATAAGATACTTTTCAGATGAACGTAACCTAAGTTGTTCATTCTAGCACTAAAAAAAGATATACTATATATTAATTATCTCACATTATATGAGACATTGTTTTTTTGTGCTAAATATATATTTTGTACAAGTCCAAACCCGTCCAGCTTACTATTATTGAGCAACAAACATCCGAAAATTTCTAACATACAAAATTGGTAACTTCAATGGACCCAAGAGGGGGCAACAGAGTAGGGGGTGTGCGAGGCCCCTCCTCCAGAGAGAGTGGTGGGCACGGGGGCTGATGGGGCCCTAAACTGACTTTCAGCTTCTGCCGCCATCCCTGTATTCTGTTGTGGAAAGTTAAAGTCCAGTGTGCCGTCCATGCTTAGCTCGTGTCTTATAACCTGGGAAATTATTTTTAAAAATTAATACAAATTATTTAATAAGCAGTTTATGGTTTAATCATGTACATTGGTTTCAAAATATATTCTACGTCAATGACTTAATTTTTTTTATTATATCATGATAATATATGTAAAATATATCACATGTCAATATTTAAACGATTTTTATTACATGCAGAATATATAAAGGTGAACGTGCAGTGTGTGTGCCATATACCAACTGTTATCATAAATTTTTACTGTATATTTTTTTACTATATCAAGTATGTTAATAATTTATTGTAATAAAAAACAGACCTATGACTGTCAGCATACCTCATCAACATTACAATCGAAACTATGTTCCAGCGCTTCTATATTTAAGTCCTCTGACAGTCCAGTGTTGAGGGCGCCCATGATCTGCCCCATAACTGTGGTGGGTCCCATAGGCCCCGCCTGCACCATGATACCACCATTCATCAGCGTGGCGTCAGATGTCGCCACCATTTGTGTTTGGCTGTTTTCTTAAAACAAAATTATATTATTGTAATAATGTAAGCAATTGTAAGGAATTACACTGAGAAGTTAATTTAATTTTATTCGAATCGAATGCGCTTTGCTGTTGAGTGAATATAAATAAATTATGCCGTATAACAGTATAAAAAAAATATTTTAATTCTTATTTACGATTTTTGGACAACTTATTTAATTTAAATAACTATTTCAACCTTTCAAAGTTAATAAAATAAAACACATGGCAAATGGCAATACCAAAAATTTTAAATATTTTTTTATATTAATTGAAAAGGAACCGGAATCCAGGTGTTAAAAACGAAATATATGAAACCAGTATTCTATCAGAATATACTGGCATATGAATATATTATAAATGGAACTTGTTTGGTAAACCATTTTTCTTAATTTTTTTTTAATGGCAACTTGTGCAATTTTATCTCGTATTTTAAACATTTTTATCTCAATATGATACCATAATTCTTATATATATATATATTATATACACTACATAAGTGCTAATAATGTACATAATAAATATTACTTGTCTATCTTTATCTGAACTCTTTAACCTAAAAAAAAGGAAGTACCTATACGTTTTTTTCGGTTAAGACTGGAATTTAGTAATTGAACGAAATTATTACATTTTTGACTATGGTGGCGCAGTGGCACAGCTTGTGATTGTAAGCGTGGGTTCGACTTCTACTCGGGCAAATTAATCTATACATATAATAACAATGTAACTGCTTTATGACAAAAATTATCATTAGGGGTATTTATAAATGTAATATATGCCAAAACATTTTTTTTATTTATCTGTGATTTTGTGTACGCTAATTTCATTAACGGCGTACCTCAATATATCTTTCATTAATTTTGTTAAGTTAAATTTTTGAAAAACATTTCATGACCACAGCAAAATAAGAAAAAAGAAAATATTTTCTTTGTCATTAAAATGTCGTATAACATTCGATAGTACTAATAAAAGTTAGAGTTTCCCTAGAAAAGGAATTTACTATTAGATACCAGTTGATTAACAGTAGTAACTAACCTGTCTGCATAATATCAGCTGGATCGGCAGGTGGTGGTGGTCTGACGAAGTGGTCGAGCGTGTGGTGCGCGTGCGGCGGGTGCGCGGGGTGTGCGGGGTGCGCGGGGTACTGTGCGCACGCGCAGCCCCCGTGCGGGTGACGGGGGCAAGCGCCGTACGCGAAACGGTATGAACCGCCCGATGATGACGACGACGTTGTTGGTACGTACCTGGTTAACGAATTATTATGTCAAGCCTGAGTGTTTTATTTTTTTAATTTGTGGACTAAAATGGACTGCTGGACTATAATAATAACCACATTTATGTGGAATGCAAAGAATTAAAATCCTTGGCTAGCCTTATATATTGATGTTAAAATGAATGGTAAACTGTAATAACAAGGTAAGGACGTTAAGTCAAGGAGTTGTCGCCCACAACTTGTATATCATATAAATTAATATTTGTTTGATCTTACATACAGTATACATAATCGTTGATGATATTTACGATATTCTATCGCCGGTGTTGGTAATTAAGTTTAAAATGTGTGCCATTTACATTTCATAATTTTCTTGGCTTTGATAGCTAGTACCTATTTAATCGAAAACTACTTCAAGGGAATTTATATCACTAATCATAAACATAATTAATTTTTTTTACATTACTTTAAAATAGACTTTAAGCAAATGTACTGTTATAAAATAGTTCGATCGGTTGTAGAACTAAATCTATCAAAGTAGTTCGTGGAATGCGTATAAAAAAATTATATTCTAATATACTAAAAATTCAGCATCTAATTAAACTTATCCTAGCTTAAGCGTTAAATGTTTCAAAATCTTACGTATTTAGGAATGGGTCCGCTCCGTGTAGTTTCATGGAATCCGCAAGAGATCCCGCTAGATCTTGATCTTGTGTATAATCAGCTGGGGAGAAATCACTGGTCGAAGCAAAGTCCCCGGAGGGAGTATAATCTGTTGCCCACTCCGGTTCCGAGGGTATTAAAGAAGGGATCGGTGACAGCCGGCTGCACGACGACGCGTTTGACGAAGCCCTTTGACGAAAGTCCGGTGATAGCTGGAAACTGCTGCTACGCCAAAGCGAACAAGCGTCAAAAATAAATAAAGCCTCGCAATCGCTAAAAGCGACCATGAAAATATAAAAAGATAAAACATATATTTGGGCCATGGTCAATTTTAACGATAATCGAACAGCAAATAATGATAATTCTTAGCAGAAATAATACTATTCTAGAATCTATTCATTTCAAATCATAATTTTCATATATAAAGTATAATGGCAAGCATGCAAATCTAATGCCTCCATCAAGGCCCGCTAACATGAATGCCAAATGAAGCGATCATCGTAACGGGTAAAATGGTCAGAAAGGACACATTTTATTAATGCAAAGTATGACAGAAAATAATTTTGTAAGAATTGTTACGGGCCGTTTTCTCCAATGGGAGCGCAGGACATAAAAAATGTCCAGAATAAATGTCAATTATATTCGTAATTTTCAGAGATATTTGGCAATAAAAGTGGAGAGACTGACGAGATTTAGCATCCGCATAACTCATCATCTAATGGTCGTGGATGATTTAAAACCTTTTATCATATAGTAACAGTGTTCCTATAACTCAATTTTATTAACGTGGTCAACGCCGCGGCGTGTCGATCGGTTATTTTTATTGTTAAGTGGACTTCACATGCGACCCGTAAATTGTATCTGCTGACGTAGATATAGGCAGGATACGCTTTGTATTGTATTACTCTTATAGGTGAATTGTATGCCTTTAGAGTCGAATTAGTATCGTCGTCCACGACGGTTACATTTGTTAACATAATTGGCCGGTTGCCATTTATTCCTAAAAGTAAGGTACTTTTACACATCTAAGAGTTGGATGTTTTACTTGAAGCAACTAGTCTAGAATCTAAGAAATAATATTTAACTATACTGTACTAGATAAAAATTTTCTAATGAATATTTATTTATGTATTTACAGTGTTATTTTCTTTTTACCTGTGTATAGGAGAATCGGGGAAAATGTCGAGACTTTCAGATATTGAACTGCTTGGACTCGGCGTGGCGTCTGCTGTGACTCCATTTCTCAATGTGTCGGGCTGTTAATATTTGAAATAAATTTCTAATTAAATAGTGTAGCATGATGGCTCTGATTCTCTGGCGTTTTGATTAAGTTTTCCAGAGTAATCATAATGTAATGTAAAGATACTTCGTTCTTCACTTTCCGTCCGAATATATGTTTTGTGAACATTATCTAAGTGTTCGCACTGTTTCAGTGTCCAGAAACTTTCCCAATTGCTCCAAAAAACCATTTTCTTTCGCAAATTATTTTCTATTACATGATAAAATTTTCAAATTTCACATGTCAAATGTCATTTCTTTCATTTCTAATAGAAATTAAAATTACCTTCTTTTTGACTCTGCCTCTTCTTTTCTCCGTTTTCGACGTTTCCATTGAAAGCGCGCGTCTTCTAACCGACTTGCCAGGTTTCGCATCCGGGTTGATCATCCACCAAGAGGACTTGCCTGTACCTTCGTTTTGTACGCGCATAAACCGGTTGTGGAGGGAGAGATTGTGACGGATCGAGTTCTGCAACAATATGACACCCACTGTTAGTCTTATCAATAAAATCTCGTCCCACACAAAAGTAAAATTTACAAAATGAATCTGCCTTTAAAAAGTTTCACATATTATATATACTCTCATTTGTCATATTTGTTTACATAATAATAATAAAAGTGCCCGCAAAAATCTATTTTAATTCCAACACAAAGTTAGTGCAATAACGTGTCCTATTTCACACCGGTAATAAAATCTCACAACTTTTTCCGTTGAAGGAATAAAAGCAACCACAGCAACGAATGAAGTTTAGCAATAAACCAGGCCATAAATAATTTCTGCTTGCCCTGTGAGAACTGCCACTTTCTCGCATCGTTCATCTCGATGTAAATACGTGGAATTTTTAGCTAAAATCATAAAATCAGCAAAAATAGCTCTCTGTTTAACAAGGAATATTTCAATGTTTTCACACACAATTTAACATGGATATCATATCTATCTGGAGCTCTCGGAAGAGTTTTTGGATACATAAATTATTGGTAGATGTTCTATATTTTATGTTTAAATTCTTATGCTTATAATTTATACGTTTTTATTCTTTCACATTTACATCACGACGTTGTGAAGCGTAGTTTAAAACTAGTCTTACTTGTTCGTAATGCTTATATTGTGTCTTCCTTGTATATGGAAAATTTTATACTCGACCAGAGCACAATATGACTTTTAAACTAGGCATATACCATACTAATATTAAAATTCTGGGGAAAAAATGATCATATTGAACGTTTAAGGGTTGACCTTTACCGAAAGGAATATATGTAAGTATGCATGTATACCTATATATCTACGTTCAATTACGAATAATATACAACAATTGGAATTGCACATAAATCGGCTAAATGTGGACAAGTTGCGCGATATATCAAGCGTGAAAACACGCGCAACAAATGGCCTGTCGACTTTCAGATGGATTTGTCGCCAGAAGTCCTTACCAAGAATTTCTACTATAATAATTGGGACGTTCGGGTAAATGTGAACGCTCTACGTTACATTAGACGTCATTTGAGGCTTGGATTTTTTTTTATTTACAGATAATTATAATTATCATAGAATATCTATATCGATTTTCAACTTATTAGATTGAATAATTTATTTGGAAAAAAAATAAAGTAAATTTTATAAAGCTTCAAACGGTAATATAATAAAAAAATATATAATAGAAATATGAATGTAATAATTTTTCTCCGATTTTTCATTTATTGTTCGTTTACGTACAGCTAAATCTCATATACGGTATTAGTTATAGTGTCATACCTACTGTAGCAAAAAAATCACGTTCCTAACGTTTGGGTCACTGTTTTATTTATTACCTTTGTTTAATTTAGCTATTACGGTTCACATATTTATTCGCTACGCTGAAAATGTATAGATTTCACACAAGCGAGACAAAAACATAGACCATTGGCCGAAGTATTTCAAATTTTGTGAGGTAATCATATACCTATATTTTTTTCAGTCAGCTTCGCCTGTATCCTGCACACAATAGGGTTGGCAGAGGGAATACTGAGTTAAGACACTCCGACCCAGACTTTTCACCGAATTTTTCGAGGCATTGCGTGATAAATGACAGAACTTAACGCCAGGCTTTTGCCATGATGCCAGAGAAATAATAATACTTCATTCCCTCGAATGTGGCTCGAACCCACAATTGTTCTTTATAGCACTGCGGCATGGCGGCCTTAATTTTGTTTAAAGTTGTCGTAAAATTTAGTCAAGGTACGTATGTTACAGACGCAGACAAGAGATTTTCTTGTGAGTACGAGATCATACTTAGGATTTTGTGTACGGTAGGATTGTTGGCGCCACAGCGACCCTTATGGGGTGAATTAACCGTCTCCGTCGACGTCCCCTTTAATGCTCCACCGACTTAAATTTTGTCGAATTTCCATGCTATAATATCGTGTTACGCAATCTTTGAAATCAATGGCTTATGATTTTCTTATTTTTATAGCTTTTGCTTGAAAATTAAATTTTTATAAATCTTAGATATTATATCTTTTAAAGTATTTATTTTCTTATTGATGTATACTTTCTTAAATAAAAATGTTTAGAATCATAAAACTTTAGAATAATTTCTACAGTATTCATTATAAATATTGCAGACTTTACTTTGTATTTTAACAAATATAAAATAATACTATTATTACAAAAATAAGTCAAATAAATTAATATTTGTAAAAGAATACGATATTAAGAAAATGTATATTATTATAAAACTCAAAAACTAATTTCAAGGTCCCTCATCCATTACAAGTAGTAGATGTAACCTTCGAGCGGGGAATATTTTATGAAAGAAACGTGGAAACAGAATGGGTCTAAACGACTGTATATTGAATTATTCAATACTACGCAACACCGAGTGAGTGAGTGCACGGATTATAGACCTTCAAAATGCATTTTAATATTGTGCGCAGCTATTTTATACTTTGAAAATCATCAACAACTTTAGAATACTAATATTTTTTTATTTTCAAATATTGTCGTCTCAAATTATTGGGAATAATAGCTATAGATGACAATGTAGATCGTATAATGTCAACAATTAACAATTATTTAGGTATGTGATACATAATTAAAGAAAAAAAAATATTTGAAAATCCTTTTTTTCTTACACGTGTCCCTCCAACGTAATGGTGCAGCGGCACAAGGGTGTGTGTGACTGTAACGCGACGATTGTGGGTTCGATCCCCTCTCGAGGAAATGAAACATTTACTTACATTCATATTTTCATTTACTTGCTCTGGTGTCGAGGCAAAGAACGGCGTTGAGTTCCGCCACTTAACACGCGGACACCTCCAGAATCCGGTGGAAAGTGGGGAACGGAGTGTCTTAACATTAGGTTCCCTCTGACTACCCTGCCTGTGTGCGGGATACAGCGTAAAACAGATTTTTGATTTGATTTTTTTTCATCTATTAAATAATACCAGGTTTATTTTTTTTAATTTTATTATTAAACTATTCTATTATAATAAATTACAGGCACCTATTATAATAAATTACAGAAACAATATCTTATGTCCTAAATCAATATCCTAAATATAAAGATAACGTTAAATGCAAAATAAAATTTATATAAGAATATCAACGGTACCATCACTAAAGATATTCGTGTATTTCTACTGAAAATGCGTCGCGTTCAAATGTATGCGCATACAAAAATTTAATGCGTTTATAAAAGGAATAGAATACATGTAGAATCTGCAAGATAATATTACGTCTTGTTTTATCCTATTATGTAGTACTTTTGCACTATTTATCGAAGCAAGTTTTAATAAATAAATAAAAATAAATAAATAAAGTTTATATGTACAAATGTTTGCGATAAATAAGCTGTGTTACATCAGATCCTTTAAAATTGTAATGCTATATTAATAACCTAATTTGGTTGAAATTGAAGCTTAACCAGGAATAATTCTGAAGTGCGAATTGAAACAATAAATAATTCAAATCGGGGAATCACGATAACACAATAGAAAGAGGAGGTGACGCAAAGAGGAGGGAGCCAGACGTGACAGCATTGAAAATTCGGAAGAAAATCCACCGGCGTGTCAACCGACACTGACAAATTTAATTATTTAACTTACCGAAACGTTAGCTAGATGACTTTTCCAAAAGGCGATAACTAAGTATAGATAAATTCACTTAGAGCTACCGCAGCAAAGTTTAACTTAATAAAACATTGAAATTTTCCTAATTTGATTGAATTGAGGTCGGAATCTTTCGAGGCCTGATTTGAATACGTCATTCCGAATCATTTCACATTTATGTTTTTTTAATCGACCATAAGGAAGTAGGGTATAAATTTTATCAACGTAGTTTCTATGAATACATAAGCTGAGTCTTTATATGCATATAGTTTTTTTAGCGTCACGCTGTATCCCGGACGCAGGAGGGTAGGCAGAGGGAATTCTAGAGGCATTGCGTGTTGAGTGGCAGAACTCAACGCCGCGCTTTGCCTCGACACCAGAGCAAAGCAATGGAAATATAAACGTAAATAAATACGAGTGGGAATCGAACTCACAACCGTCGCGTTACAGCCACACCCTTGTGCCGCTGCGTCACTATGCATATAGTATAGGAACCATTTATGTGTGCTGTATTTGACGGTTGATAGACATACAATAAAAATCCGCTGCTTAGAGAAGTTAAGCAATCGGTTTTGTGTATTTTTAATTTTTTTAAGATTTCCAATAATATATGCCGAGATTTATCCACGTTCACAGAAGTATCATTAGCATGTTACTCGTTAAATTGGTGATAAATATCAACACTTGATTGAAATTATTACCTAGATATTGTCGGAACTAACCCTATCACTAGCTACGAGGCTACTTTAATTTGAAAGTTGTAAAAAAAGAAGTTCAGTGTGCTTGTTGGCTGGTCGACTGGACAAGTTTTGGAGTTAGTTTGTAATGGACCATCTTACAAAGATACTCTAGAACTGTGTCTTCTTATCTTATAAATACGAATATGCTTTTACACCCGGTTGTTACACATTTCGAGGGCGAGAAGTTAAAATACCTTAGAAATTATTCAAAACCAAATATTTCTGGAATAGAATAGAAAAGAAAATGTAATAGGTATGTGCCTCCACAATACCAAGTATAACAAGTATGTTTGATCTGACCCTCCTGAACGTTAATACTCAAAACTGATAAGAACTAAGATAAAAGACAAGATATATAAAAAGATAATATAACTCAATTTTTACGGTTTTATTGCTAACAACTCGTTATTATATAACTTAAAGTGCTAAGTGCCAATATTTTATCTTATTGAAACATATAATCTAATCTTAGTAAACTTTACGCCGATATACAGAGTAATAATGACAGTGTCATTATAATTCTGAATGTGCATTCAAGATAAACCCACCTTTTTTTATTCTAAAGATAATTTTATATCGATAATATACATTTTTGGACAGTGGTCAAGAAACGTAATTATAAATTGGTGTGTGTAATATTTTGGTACCTCTATAATAATAATTAGATATCCGATATAATAATTATAATAATAATTAGATAGAATTATAATTAGATAGAATTATAATTAGATAGAATTATAATTAGATAGAATTATAATTAGATATTAAAAGTTTCATGTACAGCAATGTAATTTAAGAATACAATTAAAATATTTTATATAAAATTATACTATAGTAAATACGTGTAGTGTATGTGTAGTAAATATGTGTAATATGTAGTAAGTATGAATTACTAATTACAAATATTGCATAGATGCAATTTATGTTCCTAGGATTAAAAAAAACGCCCTTCCAATTAAAAAATAATTTAAAAAATTCGTTGGACATAATTAAAAAAAGCGTCAACTTCCACCTCCTTTTTGACATCAGTTATAAATAGACTAGCGTATAATGTAAGGTGTAATACTGCCTTGTTGTAGGTCAACCTAGGTAGGTAGGTACCTTGTAGGTAGGTGCAACCAATATCAAGGGATAACATCTCAAAAAAATATTATTTATAATTCAGCAGCCTGTATTATGTTGTCAAGCTAGCTAAATACTAATTTCATATAATTCACATACCTAAATATTATTAATACTTTTAGTTATTAACCCTTTAGAGCTAAAGTCACGAGGTTGGGTTAGAACTTCTTATCACTGGTCCTTGGATTCTTATCAAAAACAGTCGTAAGGTTTGTCTAAAAGTTCAAACATTATTGACACGATAGATGATAGAAATTAATCAACACAATTCGAATGACATATTAGAATTTGTTGTAACTAAATAAGTTCACTTTTAGAACAATTTTGCTGAGGACTTATTATATATAAATATTTTAGGGAAGGTAATGGCTATCCTTTTTTTGTATAAAAATGGAAACCATCAATCAATGAAATAAATAATCAGTACGTTGAGTTATTATAGCCAAAAGTTTTAGGAATTGATCATCAATGACTTTCTGAGACTTGTTAATATGACGTCTGCAAAGTCAATAGTAGACAGAAATATAAAATATGACAATCATTTTAAAAATTAATAAAATATCGTAGGAAAAGAAGTCTCGATATTAAAATGCAGCTTTTAATATTTGCAAAATGAGTAATACTAATTGCTAAAGCAGTAAAAAGAGAATTAAGTCTATGAGCGAGTAGGAATGGTCGCGTTGTTGGCATTTGCCCAGATCTAAATCCGACAGCCCGCTCTTGACCCCACCTAAGACGCTACAGAGTGTGCCAATACGTTTTATCATAAAAAATATTAAAATTTTATCAATTTCCTGGATATCCTATATTATGTAAATTTCATATATTATGTGAATAATTCGTTTGGCATATTTTGAGTAAGTAATGTTCAGATTTTTATTTGCTTTGTTACTATTATGCATCTTCCTTTTAGTTTGGAAATATATGCATCAAATATGCCTCGATAAAGGATAAAGAAGGTTCCTTTCACTCAATGAACAAAGAATGACTATATAAATTTTGCTTTAGTAAGATTCATTGTTATTGAATGACGATGGAGAATTAAAACATTTCATTTTCGCCTTAATAACTATCGAAACCTAAGTGATGACGAAAATTTTTTTTAAAACCGAGGGGGAGATCTATTTTTCTTGAAGCGAAACGCAAACACCTTTTCAATCCTTCAATAGGCCCGACGAGACGGTGGGAAGAGCACGACCAACTAGCGGTAGCAGTTTTTAATGGTATTGTATAAGAGCGAAAAAATTATCGGGATCGTCGTACAAAGCCCGTGCGAATGGTGTTTGCATGGAACAAGATTAATCGTCAACTCACAAGAAGTATTCGAGCCGACACCTTCGGCGGTTTCTTAAAAATTAATCATTTTAACTCAGCATTGTTGCGACCCTCTGCCTACAAGAAAACTGCTCTCTAATTATATTACAATTAGGCAACCGTTTGACAGATTACTCTAATGTTTTTCCTCATATTTCCGCTGAACATCATACATGAATGTTGATTTCGTTATTTTAGTTTCTTCTTATTCAAATTGTAACTTGCGCTGTTTTATTGCCACCCATCAGGCAAGATAAACAATGAAAAGAATTACGTAAAGCTTTCAGAAAGTGCGATCTAATCTCGGTTGTCGTTTTCATAAACTTAATGGCGAAGTATCACAAAACTTACATATCGCTATTATAACAACCCAACTTGGCATATTTGTTACTCCCTCAGTCAGCATATTCGCGTCGAATGACCGCCAATTTATGTGAAAACTTCCACACCGGTCGGAGCATGACCTATCTATAAGTTTATACTCGTCAAATAGCTCGCGCTATCTGTACTGAAGAATTCCAAAGGTAAATATGCCAGGTTAAAGTTTTCGCGTGAAAGTTTATGGTTTCGGAAAGCTATGTGTCAATTCAGCGATTGAAATATGGCGACAGATTTCGCAGTATGGGTGGCAGGAGACGCCACTGTTTCCGCATTCGGTGACGTGATGCATCGTGTGAGCTCGCATTTAAATTCAGGGGAGTTCGTATTTCAGATGTCAGTTTCGCCCTGTTCTGAAACGTTCACAAAATTTTATCTGGACTAAATTGGAGTGTGCTGATAAAATCTTCCAAATATAGTACAAATTAGCCACTCAATCAACTATCGTCTACTTTGTTATACAAAAGGAAATGTTTCCTTAGTAAAGAATGTAAACGATATATCTCAATATATAATGGAAGGTAGTCGTGCCGTACTATACACAGGGAGGATAAGTAAAATAATCCACTTAGTGAATTGCGAGCCGTGAATGGACACAATTATCATATCGCTGCGAAGGTATTACTTCAATTGATATACAATAATCATTGTATTATCAGGTTATATGTATTTATCATCAATTGTGGATGGAAACATGATTGCTTGACCGTGATGCAATGGGATGGCATTGCGATGAGATTCCCCCTCTGGGGTATAGTTTTTACGCGCTATATTAAGATAAAATGTTCATAGGTTGCAAAATTAAGAACAAATTGTCATAGAAGTAGAAATAAATAAAAACTATCTAAGCATATGTTAATAAGACTCGCCCAATGCCACAATTTGGAGAATATGTAGAGACAAGTTGCAGAAAATGTAAATGTAAGTAAAATAAAATAGATATAAGTTTAATTTTTTTTACTTAATATATTTATTAAACCATTGCCTTTGACATTGTTAATAATTTGAGCTTTAAGCTCTTAACTAACGGTAAAAGATCTTTTCTTAGACCCTTTTCAATATAAAAAAAATATTCACTGATAAAAATTGAATAGTCTTATATACTACGTTTCTATTCGTATTAACATTACGTGGGTTTTATTTAATATCTAATGACAAATTCACTAATTTACATAATATTAAATCATAATTATTCGTACTTTAATTTAAAGTTTTTGTTCTTACTGACGTATATTGCTTTAAGCATGAACAACTTCAAAGACTAGGGAAACTCAGCTAATAACATAATATATTATAGAATGTACAGGGGAAGATCGTAGTTAGAATTGCTTCCGGGTGCCGGATCTACGCTAAATGAAAACGTCACCACTGCCACATATTTGAAGAAAATATTTTTCATTCGTACATACAAACAGAATGAAATCAAAAATTTGTAAATTATATATAACACACAAGTATATATAAAAGTGTCATCAATTTATGTAGTTAATAATTTCATACATATTTGCACATGTCGAAATGTACGATCTGTGTCGTTAGGTAGGCGTCCGCGCGTCGCGTCGGCAGGTATGTCGGTGGCGCCACATGGGCTTCTGCCAGATTAATGGATCATTGCCCCCCCTCTCGCCCCTCCACGGCTCCCACCACCCGGAGATGTGAAACTACTGTTCGACGACATACCTCCTTCCTCCGCGAGATATATGCTCTCCCACTTAATACTCAGATAGCGAAATCTACATTCGGAGCGAATTGATAATAAAACATTGACCCACTAAAGCGATAACGAATCGGATCCGACCTTCAATCTCAACAAGTAGCGAACTCATATTTATGCTCGATAAAACACTCGGGGACGACGCCTCGTAAATCACGAAGACATCGAAAGTTGGCCGCCGAGCACTTAAAGTTTAACAGACAATAATGGCCGACGATGGAAAAAAAGATACGGGCGTTGTGGAGGACAGAGGAATAAAAAGTAATGTCGGTAGTAGTAGTGTAAGGGGTAGGTCGGTGAGTTTTGAGGGATGCCGTTACGAGGCTGATGAGGCTCGCGGGACAATCGATAAATTTGAATGTTCTCTGGCGCCGCCCAGCAACTTGCAACTTTTTTCGGTAGCAGGGGAAAGCGCGCCACCGCGACGCCACGTCGGTAAAGCTAGAACGGTACGCGAGGCTAGAAGCTATGCGTATTGCAAAGCTTCATAGCATAACCTAGTTTTTGGTTACAAACATGCGTTTCATTATAGAAATATATATGTATAATAAAATTGATATCATATAATTACATTTTTACTTGAGCTGCGTATAAATGATTTTGTGTAATTCTATTATAATATCAAAAATAAAAAAATCTGCTTCACACTGTATCCCGCACAATAATATCATAATATCAAATATCACAATAGAAACTTCCGTAAAATTATAGGTAATAGAAAAAATTGAAATTGAATATAGCACAACGCATGAAGATGTAAAGCTGCTATCTAGTGTGAGCAAGCCTAAAAGTGAACAGGTAAGATAGTAGGCAAACGCGGAAGTGATAATCTTAAAAGTTAGATTGACATAGTTCTATCATATAAAACGCACACAAACTTACATGATTATATATAAAGTTAGTAATGTAAGTAATAAATTGTGGCACTTACTTGTAGTAACTCTACGTTAGTTTCAACGTTATTGAAACAACCATTTTTCTTAATGTTGGTTAAAAAAAGAATATTTTTTGTTTTAAATTTTAAGTAAAAATTCATGAACTATATTAAAAATAAACATGGTTCTTTTTCCAATTTGTTTTTTATCAAGCGAGAGCGACAGACCCATAAGCCCTTTAGAAGTCAGTTCCAGTCTATTGATTTGTAATTTCACTTTTGCCTTTCTCTTTTCCTTGTAACTGTAAATTACAACTGTTCACCTTTTTATATTACAATATTTTACCTAGTTTTAATTCATAATTATGGTTACTATAATAGATTTCTAATATTATAAAAAAACTTTGAACTTAGAAAGCAATCGCCTTAGAAGCGAACGGTTACATCAGATGAACAAGGGTAAACTTAGACGTATATAGGTATAGGTATATACCTAGAATAGTCGTAGAAAACTTAGCACTCACAATAAATTAAAAGTTCCCTTCAAAGGAGAATGGATTAAAAGTAGTTCGTAAAGTGCGGACGGGGAGCGAGGAAACTTTCAATTTTTATGATAAATTCAATTAGGAAAAGATCTGTGTGTCTCTATCGCACTTTTGATAGCGATTTCGGGTTCCAGTCGTAACTAAGCCTTTAATAGCAAAGTTTTGGAATGTAATTTATAGATGCACTAGGCCAGTCAAAGTTGCATTAACTTCCAAACTAAATTGTATAATTTTGTTAAGAGTGAATTGAGTGCGTAAGTTACTTATATTGAAAGATATTTATTAGTATTTTAAATGTTAACTTTGTTATGGTACGATTAATTTAATTTATTAACACTTGGAAATTTAAAGAAATAAGCTTCACGCTATATCCCGCACATGGCAGGGTAAGCAGAGGGAACCTAGTGTTACAAAACTGCGATCCCCAGCTCCCGCCAAATTCTAGAGAGACTGCGTGTTGAGTGAAAAGTAGAGAACTCAATGCCGCGTTTGCCTCTACACCAGAGTGAAGAAATGAAAATATATGGGCACAATTACTTGAGAAGTTAATAGTAAAATTTCATTATCCTCGAGTGGGGATCGAGCCCACAACCAGTCGAGTTTACAGTTACACATTTGTGCCAGGGGTACAAATGTGTGTGTGAGTGTTAGAAATTAAAAATGAGTATAAAAAGTCCAATCTACCTTTCGTAAGCTTATTTATTAATTTTGTACATATTACGTGAAATATGTCAGCTATAATCATCGTTACATTGCACCAGCACCTTAGCAGTGACCAGTTAAAACGAACAGCCAAGTCCAATAGTGAGACACCAAAACCCATTATCGATAGAGATCTCGCGACATCGGTGGACAATAAAACGGTACCATCATATCTAAAACTTTGTCTCATAATGAAGCGTATGGGGCGAATGGTTTACGACAGACGCCGGCGAATCTTTATTGGTAGCGCACCAATTTAGATAAAAGGAAAGAGCTTTCTCTCTGAAACATCAGAGATAGCAGTCTTAACTATCGCCAAGTTAGCGGTAGTTAATCCGGTGGGTTCGCAGATAAATCAACAGTCGAAAGCGATAAATTCGGACCGTTCGCGGTAATAGGTGAAAACTATTAGGTCCGAGGGTAATTTAAGTGCCTCGAAAAAATATGAAGGGAAGACCATCCACACTTATGTAAGGTATCGGGGTGCGAACTGGGTCCGTTACCTGAGTAATTGGTAAAGCCTGAATTAATAGAATATTTGTTCTTTCTGTTTGGATAGAAGAAATTCTTTCGACGCTTCAGTAGCACTATTCTTTGAAAGTTTTGCGTGTGAATAAGTTACATAATATTGGTGTATAAAATTTTTCTCAAATCTAAATATTAAAACTTTTGTCCCCGTTTTGCTTTTCTTGTACCCAATAAATAATACGAGAACACCAATAAAATAAAACCAATTGTGCAAATATGCAGAAGAATCACGAAAATTAATTCGTCAAAAGCAATACTGAGGGGTGGGAAGTGAAAATGAAACTATACCGGAAAGAATTCCTATTTCCTGTAAGATATTCATTTTCCGAGGGATTTAAATATGTTACTTCTGTTCCGATATTTTTGGTGTATCTATTTTTATGTATATTTCGCAAATTGCTATAGTAGGCAATAGCTACGTATAGATTTAGTAAATCGTTCCGGACTCTCTTAACACTAACTTCTCTCTACCCTAAAAAAAAATCTTATTTTAATCATAGAAATAGGCAGAGAGTTACTTTCATTATATTAAAAAACGTATCTTTAACTAAAAATTTAAATATAAGTTAAATATATTTATGTAACAAAAATATATATTTTATCGTGTACAAAATATGTACACATACCAAAAGGTTATATTATGTTATCAGCAACTTTGGGCTTATCGAAATAGCGGACCACGTGTAGGTTTTCGCGAGATTCGAGCAGATTCCATTCATTCCGACGCCGTCCACCGACCGTAGCGGTCGCGATCACATTGTCTTTTAATAAATGGAAATTTCCACGATTGATTCGTTTCGGTAACCTATTAATGTCTTTAAGGCTACTATATTATCAAATAAATATATTCAATGACTATTAATTTAGTCTTTAGATCATCTTATTTAATTAAATACGACCTTGTCTCTATCAACTAACGACCTTTTAATACTGTTAGCGATATAGCTGTCTCGTAGATTATAGCTGTAATCAAATTGTTGAGTTTATATATTAATGATAAGAACAAGGTGTATTGATATTTAAGAAATACAATACCAAATATTTAATAATACTAAATATTTGGTTTTACCTTGGTTGGCTTGTAAAAAGAAATTGTATAATCAAGCTAGGTACTAAAACGGACTTAGCCAAATCGACGTCTCCTTTCTTAGCTTGTTATCTCATATCCTAAAAGTTTAAAACGCAGGAGCCATCGAAACTGGAACTTATTAACTCGATGCGATTGCCGCGTGGAGAACGCTCCACGGTAAAATGTTACAGGGAGGTAAAACTTTGGGAAACTACAAAAAGAACCGAGTGAAGTTTAAAAAGAACGCTAAATGCAGACAGTACTTAACAACGATAAAGGTTCTATCACACGAATTTGCGATGGTTATTTTTAAATCTTTTCAGTATTTTCCATTTAACTTTTTGTCTAAGTTTCAGAACATGTCAGATTTTAGGAAGAAATCTTTGAATGCTATTATTATATCATTCAAATTTTAACTAAATAAAAAGGCTATAAAATCATAATTTAATATATCAACAGTATTAGGTGGAATAAATAACAGATATATAATATAATTAATGTGATAATTAATGAAAGAAATTCCTTTATTTGATATGCAGGAATGTGTTTGTAAGCTTAACAGGTTAGGTGGGCAAGGGGAGACACGCTACATCTCACTTTCATAGTGATTTTCAACTGCGCTTTTGTCTTAAATATTTCATTTCCTCCGCTGGGACTCGAGCCCACAACCTGTCGTGTTTTTTGTCACACCCTTGTGCCACTGCGTTACGACTGGCTTCAATCGTCATATTTAACTATTATTTCTAAACCTAATAGTCTTAAAAATTTCACAGTTGCAGCAGTATTTGATGCGAATTACCACCAGCCCAGCCAAGGTAACAACGTTTTTATGTTAATTGTAGAGATTATTCGTATTAGTCGGTTATTCTCAAAGCTTTTTCCATTATTCATCATGAATAGTTTTACCATTACCATTTCAATCAAGGAGCTCACCTGAGAGCTTTGGTTTATCGTATTGAAACGAAATGTAGGTAATATATTTTTTTTTTACTATAATTTTCAATAACTTTAAAGTGTCTATTTAGGAAATAAAAAATATAATATATCATAAATATTAAATTTAATAATTATAATAATTTACATATTTAATGGATACGCAAATCATTTCATAGTATTATTTTTCTTAAATATAATATTATATATGTATATAATATCTAATTCTATTATATTTTATTTGTATAGCTATGATATCAGTTAGGTTTTAAATACGGTAGCTAAAGTCATCGGGTTCAGCCGGTTTTGAAATGAACGACCTTGACTTGTCCAAAGTGTGGTCAGCCGCAAAAATGTGAGTTTTATTAACGTCGTATCGTAATGGGTAATTAGTTTTTTTTATACTACATTAATACTAACTTTGAACGTAGTTTTAATCCGTGTAAATATTACTTAAGTAATTTTGACAATTATAACGATAAAATACCAATTAAATAAATATATATGATCAAATTAAAATGTTATATAACGGTTCCATACACTAAGACTAAGTTTTAAGATCGGCAAATAGTTTATCGTAAAGGCGATTACTTGCTTCTAGGAAACTTGTTTGACAACCGGTCTTCTAATTAACCAATTATTCTCTCAAGGTAACATGAGGCGCCTAATGAAATGCCTTACGTAGGTATTAAAATAAAATTGAAACGTTTATATTTGTAATGTTGTCATTATCAAATAAGTTATGGTGGTGGTAGGGAAATAAAACGATATATCCCACTTTCCGCCGAATTCGGAAGGCATTTCTTGTTGAGTGGCGAAACTCAACGCCGCCCTCCTCGAACAGAGCGAATAAATGAACATTTTAATATTTTATTTTCTCTTTTGGGAATCGAACCCAAAACTTGTCGCGTTTACAGTTATACACTAGTGTGGATCTGCCATGACTGGTCTCAAACATATACATATGTACTTAACTATATAAAAGCACTTTTTAAATGCGAAAGTAGCATGCGTGGATTTTTTCGTCATGGCCGAAGCTCAGAAGCGAGATTGGAATGTGCGCAAAGAAACAGTAAGTGATAAGGTATGCGTGAAATGATTTGTTCGTAATGCTACGAGCATAAATAATTTTATATATATATACATTGAACATTTATATTTGTAGAGACTTTACAATTTTCACAAGTTCCAATATTACATTTAGTAAATAGTAACGTAAATAGTGGAAACTACGGTAACATCTATTATTGTCAGCATAGATTATAAAAATAACCATTTTTATTTTATTTAAGAAGACATCAACTAACAGAGTTTGCGATTTAAAAACCAAACATAATTTTATTTTTAAGTACTCGGGGCAACTTATTAAAAAAAAATCGTAATTTTCGTAATAAACATTTTTTGGCTATATTAACTTGTATTAGTTGTTTTTAAATATAATTATATAATAACGGTTAAGAACATTCCAGCTTTAGTTTTTGAGGGCCAAATCCGAAGAACATTTGGTCAATAACCTTTAAAATAGTCAATCCGTCTACTTCAAGGTGACTTTAGTAATGATAGCGCTGCGCAGGCGACGATGGGCATACATTTATATTACGATATTATATCAAAGTGCGAATAAAATGACACTGCATAATAAACTTTAACGTTATACATGTACGGAATATTATTTTTAGTAGGCAGAGAGAATCTAGTGTTAAGACACTCCATTTCGCATTTTCTATCATATTCTGGGTGGCGGAGCTCAACGCTGCCATACCATACTAACAGCTGTTACAAATTGATTGATTTTAATTAAGATGTGGAAAAAATAATGATAATGAAAAAAGATTGTGTAAATAATAATGTGTAAGGATCACAAGCCATTTTTATTGAAAACCGGAACCTTGTTAAGATAACTTCGCTAGACTTTACAAATTAATAGTATTATTGGCATAATTTAAATTATAACTGTCGTATCAATTGTTATATTATAAGTAGATAAGTTTAAATATGTAAATGTTTAAAAATAGATCTTAAATTATTTTTTATTTTTATTTCTATATATAAAATTGGAAAGATATTAACAGACAGGTTCGTAAATATCTAAGAAGTTTAAAATTCCCATGTAAAGTCGTCTTATATTATGAGTTATTGAATAATCGTTATTGTAAATTCTTTTAATTTCCTAAACTCCTCCTAATTTTTTAAAAATATGTAATACTTTTTCGACATATTTTTCTAATGAAAAAAAGTTCTATTCTATAGTCCAAATCTATAAAATAAACCTACACTAAACGAGTACTAACATTGATATTTCTTTTGGTGAAAATCAAAGAAAGGTAACACTATAAATCTAATAAAAATGCGGTGTCATAAAATTTACGGGATAAAAACCAAATAAAAACTTTTTTATTCTTCACCTATTATAATTGATGGTTTTTATTATTTAAGTTAATGTGTAGTTATATCGTAAATATGTAAATAGTACCTACGATAGGCACATTTGAGGGAAACGTAGTAGAAATTGAAGGAAACGACGTAATGCGATATAAGTGCTGAAGTGATAAACAGTGGGTTACGGCGCTGGTATGATATCAGAGGTGTGCCTGTAAGTCTTCGCCAGATGAAAGGATTGGTTTTATGACTTCTGAAGTATAATGTGAGAATATTATATTTGAATTTTCTTAATATATTCCCTCGTGATCGTTATCGATTTCAACTGAATCGATCGACGCGCTTCTCGTGTAGTAATTTTAAATCAATGTGTGTGCCTCAAATACAATTAAGTTATTTAACAAAAACAAAATTCAGTTCTATTTACGGTACGAGGAAATCGAGCAAATCAGTCGCAGACGAGTCAACTAGCGTTTAACATTAAGTCATATTATCACACTTGAAAATATAAAGTTAACTATTTAAAATTACTAGAGGCCGTCCTGGCGCAGGGTTTGACTAACCCTTAGGGGTGGTAATTAACGCGATGGTTGTGGATTCCATCCCCACTCGGGGAATGAATTACAATTTATTTATATTTTATTTTTTTCGCTCTGGCATGAAGGCATCACTTAACAGTAGGTTCCGTCTGCCTACCCTTCAGTGTGCGGGATAGAGCGTGAAAGAGTGTTTTGTTAATTGTATTAATTGTATTTGTGCGCGGCGAGACCAGTCTAAGGGCCTTTAGGTACCTACTCGTGGACAGCCTTCAACCGTTTTTGTCCGTATCAAAAAGGTTTCCGCTTTGGCCATTCTTTAAATCTTATTGAAGGTAATTCCGTCTTTTTTCTAAAATTAGCAATTATGTAATATATAGATTCGGTATCAGAGAGCGTTATGAATTAATTAATTTTGATATAATTCCTCCTTTTAAAAATATTCAATATTATAAAGAAAAAAGATATTTAAAAATAACTATGTAATCTGAAGTCTGAAAGTCGATGTAAATTTATAATTAGGAACAAAAAAGTATTCTCAACTCTTTAAAATGCTATGTCCATAATGCTTAACGATTTCCTATAAGCGATGGAGTTAATCTGATTTTTTAGAACCGGCTTACGTGTAACCCTCGGTCTGGATCCCGGAAAAATGGATATAACTTTTCCCCAGTATCCTTTTTTCACCTCGCAGCGTTGAAGGCAAATTGAATTTTTTACTACCCTTCACTGCACTAATTCGACTAATGCATTTAGGAATATGCATGCTCTCGGGATCTACGGGTGAGCTCGAACCATATCTTAAATTATAAAACGTGCATTGATTTTACGAATTTTCTCCCTCAATTTTTCATTTGAAAGAAATTCTGAAGGCACTGCGTGTTGTATGGGAACTTTACGCCGTTTGCCTCGAAACCAGAGCGAAGAAATGAAAATCTATTAAGTTTATGTGCAAGTATTTATTACTGCCACAGACTTGATCAATATTTTATGATAAAAAGAATAATCGTTCCTAATAACGGGTTTAATAATACTTCCCTATCGTAGATAAAACGTGTTCTGTTATAAACATCTGTTAAATCACATGGTTCGTACAACTAAATAAGGGAACGCCGTATGTAAGTAGGGAGGTGACGTGAAAACAATAAATATAGAATTTAATTTAATGATGAACTTGTACGTGTGTACATTCATTAATTTACGTCATCATACAAGGATAGCAGCATAAAATATATATGTATATTAAATAAGCCTAAGCAACCCTTTGTGTTTATATTATAATATTTTTCTTTATAATATCACAAAATATGACTGGTACTATCTATATACTTTTGTAAAACAATTTAAAAATAATTGGGACAATTAAACATTTATCAGAAATTAGAAATCGCGAATCTCTACAAAAATGAATATATCTTAAAATATTATTACCAAAACGCTTCGTAATAGACGTTAATATGTTAAAAATTTAAATATAACTTTTTTGTATCATTTTATCAACGAATTATACGAACAAGCGTACGTTTTCGTTTTTGTCAAACATTAAGATGGATAAATTATTTATGAATTGTTCAGTTATTAAAGTAAAAAATACTGTACGAAACTAATATTGGCCATCCAAGCATAGTGCTGTTAAGCTTACTTACATAATTTAATTAATTACAACTTTAATTCAGCATAATATGTTGCAATTACCTGTAACAAAAAAGAATATCAAAATTATTGTTTTGGTTTATTACATTTTTATTAAAATCTTAATATATTATGTAGTATTTATGTAATGACTTCTGAAGTGATTCGTCTTGTTCATATAGCTGTTAATATAAATACATATATATTTTTTGCTTCACGCTATATCCAGCACATAGCAGGGTAGGCAGAGAGAACCTACGAACGAAGTGTTTCGCCACTCTGTTCACATACATATACTTACACGTATACTTATTATACTATTTAAAGTAGGTAGGTATATATAATAAATGTTTTTAATTAAATATGATCATACAGATAAATAAGCGAAGTATTAGACATATGGAATGATGTGTTAGACTTTGATAATATCGACTTTGATATAAATTTTAAAATATATAATAACATAATTATTATGTTTAGCAAAAAGGTAAATTTAAATTACAAAACAGTTATGTTTTAGACAAATAAAGCGCCTTCTGAATAATACAGTACTTAAATTCAATTAAGTGCGGAAGAAATTTCTATAAGGCCTACAAAAACTTATATTTCAGGCAAAAGCGTATAGTTATACTATAAGCATATGTAACTCTAAGTTATAATGAAAATTAATATAACATGTGCACAATACAGACTCAACACAAGACAGAGCAAAGTTAAATCTAAGTACAGTCTCAGTCCTGCGGCCACTGAAGGCCATTCTAATGACTTCCGCGTCGACTCCCATCTACATACTTAATGCACGCCGTGATTAAAGCCTGACAAACGCCCACGAACTATGAAGTATGTTACAGGCGATTTATAATTAGCTTGGAATCCAAATGTCTACAATTCAATGTAATTTAATTTAAATTTACCGTATATTGAGGAAACACTATATTATTTATTAATTATACTTATCTGTTAACTATTTACTATTATTAGTATACGGTTACATAGAGTAAATAAAAAAAATGTTTTATCGTATGTTATTTGCTACGAATTGAACGTTAGTTGCTGCTATAGAAATTATAAAGTACTCTAGAATATTATTATAATATAACTAGTGGCCTCCGCGTGGCTTCGCCCGCTTGTACAACCTTGACCTTTTGAAATTTTATTGATTGTTGCTAGCATAAAAAGAGAAAAATGTCTGGTTTTTTCACATTCATTGTGGGTCTACTTGAATAGGTACTGACATGCAGTAAGCGCAGTTTTTCCCTCGTAAATCCCAATCCCGGGGGAATTACGGAGTAAAAAAAGTGGCCTCCACAACTTTCCCTATCTCCCTAAGAAAATTCCCATAAAAACGTAGTTATTGTAAAATACACTTAAATATTTACTTATGTGTATAGTTTACTGAGACCACATTAACAGATAATATGGAAAAGAATTTCTATTACAGGTGTCGCTAGAACACACTCCCCGCCGCGATACCGCAGAGACTATAAAAGTATTTAATAAAATATAAATATTTAACAAATACATACACTGACGATAGCGTTTTTTAAAAGCAGGTAAAAGTAGAGTACCATAATAATCCATTCTCAACGAAGACTGTGATAAGACAGATAAAAAGATAATAGAATATGCACAATATCGTACGATATGTTTTTATCAATGACAGTATACAGATTTATTTATGTAATATATACTTTTATGTAATATATATTATTATGTATTCTAAGTTAGAATGTTTATATATGGAAGACTTCTGAAATATATTTAGTTTATTATTTTATTTTTAAATATATAATTTGTAAATTGCGTAAATCCTTAAGAAATTTAATTAATGTTTTTAAGTTATCAACAGAGAATGTAACGGGAAATATACACACTTAAAGGACTTAACGAATAAATTCAGGGTCTTACATAACATAAGCTCCAGAATTTGTTTTTTTTTTAATAAAAAATAGGAATACGAAAAATGTATACGAGAAAAGAAATGAGTATAATACATTAGAAGAATATCCGAAGAATATAAGAATAGCATATATAGAGAAACAGCAATATCCCTGTAATTAATAATTAAAGCCATATGTATAATTTTATTTAGAAAAATTTAATGGTACCTAGTCTCTACATGTTTCTTGTGAACTGTGAGGTTATCTTGGAATTCTTGGACATTCCAGTTTTCACAAATAACGTCTACACACAGCTATTAACATACACTATATATAGTCCATTTAATGATTATTATTAACAATCCGTTCTGTTCCGTTCATATAAAATTATATAACGATTTGGTACGAGCGATTAGAGTTGGCTATCTAAAAAGGCGCGAACAGTGGCAAGGCCGCGAAGCACGTGGAGGCGCCTGTTGCTAGCCGTCCCCCGCGCCGCCCGCTCCCGCGGCCCGGCCTCGTTACGCGCGACGTTGCCGCACTTACATACATTGCAAATGAATATAAACTTCAAAAATGTTATACAGATTCAATTATGTCATTAATATATTACATTTGGACATAAAAGTAAATATTGTGGTACAGTATTTTACATTTTTTCTATATTCGTTTGCGTATCTGATAGTATTGATTTTTCTCATTCATCAAGGAAAACTTCGGCACGTGTAAGTCGAGGTGCTGGTATTCATTAACGACGTATTATAACGTTAAGCGGTATCGATATAATTATTTATAAATATTTAATCTGTACAAAAAAGTAAGTATTTAATAATGAGTATTTGAGTAAAGCTTCACGCTGTATCCCGCACACAGCAGTGTAGGCAGAGGGAACCTAGTGTTAAGACAATTCGTTCCCCACTTTCCACCGAATTCTGGATTCTGGAGGCATTGCCTGTTGAATGACGGGACCTAAGGCCGCGCTTTTGTTTCGACATCAGAGCGAAGAAATGGAAATATATTTTTAAGTAAATATTTCCTCGGGTGGGGATCAAACCCACAACCAATCGGGTCGGGTACATTCACACTTTGTGCTCCTGCGCCATAATTTTAATAAAAAAAGTATTCGAGTCACATTTTTTATTACGATCTTTAAGATTCCGCATGATTTATATGACATAAAAGAATTTTGTATTACAGATAACATATTGTTAAGATACAAAAGTATGAATATGAAAGCACATTTTAGAATAACAATAATATATTATGTTTGACACAATAGTCCGTTAGTCCACACGTGGTCACTTGTTTAAGACAGTTACGACGTTAGAGACTAGAAACCATAATTCATTAATTTTCCACCTTTTTATAGATATCCTGTGGAAAGATGGTACCCATGTATATTGGTAATTTTAGTCTATATATAATTTAGAACCACAGATTATAATATATGATTATAGACGATCATGCACGACGACTATCTAAGTACAACGAGCAATGTCAAAATTTAAATTATTATATTAATTTAATAAAGCTTTTTTTTACCATTTCATTAAAAGAGAATGTTAATGGTTGTTAAAAGTTCGACGCTTCGAAGCAGAAGTATGTAGTAAACCAATGATAGTTTCTTATAGGACCGCCAATAATGCCGGTTATATAGTAATTGATGATTCAAAAATGTTTATAACGGCGTATTTAAATAAATAATATATTATTTTTGTTTTTCAATGAAAGAGGCACGCACGCGTTTGTTACTCACTAACTTGTACGCGCCAGGCCGTCTGCATACCACTTCAGAATGTACTCCATAAATTGAAATATTTTTAACAGGGCAGTTGTGATGCAGGTGTAGAAATATATGAATGGAAAGGAGACAGGTTGTGGGTTCCATTCCCACTCGGAAAATGATTTATTTAATGTTTTCAATTCTTTGCCTCGTTACCAGAGCGAAGAAATGAAAACGGTATTGAGATCCGCCATACCTGCAGAATTCGGCGGAAAGCGGGGAACGAAAGTATCTTATTGGAAATGGAGTGTCTTAAAATTAGGTTCCCAGCTATGTGCGGGATACAACGTAAAGCTAAAAAACATAGTGTGAAGGGTTTCCTTCATCGACGAACTTGTGTTTTCTACTATCACTTATAACATCAAAGAATACAATCTTTAATGAGTCTTTTATAGTAATGTCTTATAATATATACGATAACAATTATTAGAATAACACAGAAATGACAAACATTATTGTAAATTCATTCATCTTTTCTACTTAGGAAAATCCCCGCCATAACATAATATAATATTGCGTAGTTTATGCAATGACGTTAGTATAATTTGCGACTCTAGATTGTAAGAAACGTTTTGGTTAAGTTTTTGTAATTTTGAATACTTAGTTTATTTCGTCACTAATATACATTGTCAGATTTTTTTCGGTTTCCCGCATTATCCCGCAAAGAGAACGTCTTTTTATTTAAGGACTTTTTAAGTAATATTAAAATACAAAAATGTCGGACCAATCCATATTGATAACAAATACCCCGATAGTTTCAAGTTTTTGTACGTTTTCTAAATAAGTATGATAACAAATATTTTCTAAAGTAGGTACATTCAGTGTACATATATATTTTAACCTTAAACTTATATAACAATATAACCTCACGAGACATTAAAAACGTGTACTTACTACCTCAATGTTATACCTAATAATAATAATAATATAGCATTTATTTTTCCTTATTATATAAGTTAAAAAAATAAGCCTTCAGTAATTCAAAACTTATGTAGGTATAATTTTTATTTATTTTGTTTAATATAAATAATTTAAATTATTGACATTAAAGAAAATCATTTTCAATCAATTGCTGATTCACTTATTTTTCAATTCAATTAAAACAAGTATGTTTATTTGTGTAATAATACTTATATAATTAATATATAAACACTTGTTACTAATGTGGGTTTTGTTGGATAATCCCAATTGTATGCGAGTATCTAAATTCTATTGGAGTACGCAAGGTCTTTTGAGTCATAGGAAAACGTAGTTTCAATATGTATGTACTGATTGTAGCAAATGTTACACATTTAATGCAATTTTTTTTCAGCTTCACACTGTGCATTCCCGCATGTAGTAGGAAGGAAGAAACTTTACGGCAAATTCTGGACGCATTGTGCGTTGAGTGGTAGAACTCAACTTCGCGCTTTGCCTCGACACTAGAGCGAAGAAATGAAAAATAAATAATTTACAATCATGCTAAAATAACAATAAAAATGTAACATTACAACCAAAAGTTGAAAATAAGTAGTTGTAACTTTCAGTCGTACTGTTGTATATATATTAAAGGAATATATTGTATAAAGTAATTATTGCTAATGAAATGACAACAAAAATGATGCTTGTATCGCGTGAACACGGACGATATAGATGAAATTATTGATATGCAGCAAACTATAGCTGCCCCATTCGTCGTCCCTGATTGGGTGTTAATGGTGACTTGGAATCAACTTTATTCGAACGAATGAAAGGTAAATTCCAATGTGAATAAACGGTGAAGGCCTCCAATCTCCATATCTACTCGAGAGTAAAGTTACGAGGAGAATTCATTAACTTGGTGGAACCAATGCTATTGTAAAACTAGAATACTTGTATTTTATACATGCCTAGGCACTTTAGGTTCGCAGTTTTCTTTAATATCCATGTCAGTGTATAGCAGTCACAATCTATTGTTTTTTTTCTTAGTTGTCAAGTTGTCATTTATACAAATTGAAAATGAAATTTTATTTGAGTTTCAGTTATGCCACCAACTTTCAATAGATTTTTGTTGCTATATTTTTAATTTTTGATTACGGGTTACAAAGAAGACAAGATAAACATAAGATAATTTCAATTTAACTTATTGTTTTGTTTTAGACTCTAAAGTCGATAAAGTTTTTATTTACTGTACTAATTGTTATTAGTTCGAGCCTCGAACTTCGAGGGCATGTGTGTATGTACTTGATCATCTAAGGTCCTTTATGATTATTATATGCTGAATGCGGGAAATTGTAAAAAGTTTAAAAAAAATATAATATGAAACAAAAAAACCTAAAAATCTTAGAATGAATGATTGCTGGCAATCCACAAGTATGGTACACGTGGAAATGGAAAGTATAAAGGTTCGAAGTTATTTTCGTCCATGAAATTGGGTGATACTAAGAGCCAAATTTTGTAAGCGCAAATTCCTCGTTATGTGATCTGTGACACTCCATTCCCGCTGCGGAATAGATAGGGAATTTACCAACGTAATTACCAAACCACTCTCAATTTAGCTAAGCTTCTGCAGCGAGTTTTCTTTATAGCATTAAAAGACATTATAAGGAAGAAAATAGAAACATTATTTTATGTTTTTCACATTTTAAAAGAATTTCTACTTCTCATTTTTGTTCCAATATATAACAAATATATACATGTAGTATTTATTATACATTTATAGAATATCTGTTGTTTTTCTTTTCCTCCTCCTTTTTGTTATAGATTTTACTTATTGTACTATAGTACACGCAAGGATTTCAGTAGTGGCAACTTGAAATGCAGGAGAGCTGTCCTAAATCATAACATGATGAAAAAAATGTTTAAGATAAAATAAAAATGTTAAATATTTATTTCAACATGAAAAAAACATCGATTTATATACATTTGAAGTAAAATTGAGTTTGTTTCTAGGTATATCAAATAATATCATAACTTATAACAATGTTCGTACATAAGGAGGTAAAACCACTGCGTTCAAGCATTACTTTCATAAAATATATTTCGCAATTAAGTAGTTTTAAGCAGAATATAATCTACTCTCACTCACCATATAAGGATGTAAGGTCTCCAAAGTAAATTTAATTAAAGCACAATATAATTATCAATAAACTGTAGGCCGATAGTGACGCAAAGGATACATTCATTACATAAATTTTCAAAGTCAAAACTGAAGGCGAGGTCTATAGTTTTTTTTAAATCAGTACATTTCGAATTTTTACTTCCAATTATGTATTTGATTTAATACTTGTCAATACAAAAATATGCCGTAAAATTTCACATTATAATTTAATTATTTTTTTATTTAAATAATATTATTTTTTACTCGATGTAGTGTTGTTGTTTATTATAAAAAAAAAACAATTACTAATACCGTTAAAGTAAATATTATTGTTTGTTACAAAATAAACCATTCAATATTATTGAATAGTTTAATAAAAACAATAAATATGTATACAAAGCTAAGGCATTAGTAATAATATTTAATATAAAATGTAAAACGGGAATTGGTAGTGGAAAATTACGCAGCGGTTAGGTTTCCCAAGGCGGGGGAGGGGTTGAGCGCATGCGTAGACAAAACACTTGTTGATTTCACGTGGGGCACTTCTTTTACTACAAACAAATGGAAATATAATGTTATTGATCAAATTATTAAATGACTATAATGTTTTTTTAGATGGTGCCCTTGCCACCGTCGACATTCTCTCAAGCTGGCACGTAGTGTTTGCAATCTTTCAGGGACAGAATACTTCCCTGCCCAAGCTGGTGTTGCTGTAAGAGCCAGTAGGGCCTAATGATAACCTAACCTCTTATTATTATAATATACTTTTGATTAGTTACATTATTAATAAGGAAAAGACACGTAAATGGATACCATAATAAATTCAACTAAAAATGTACGAATTAATAATAATTATACATGCTATATATCATAAATTTATTAAGCTTCCTTGTTTTATATAACGGAATTTACATTTCTAATAATACAATATTAAACAAAATAGTACGAATAAAAAATTAATTTGCCACAATAGTCAACGCACTAAGTACTGCTTGACCGCAGCTGTTCAGTTCAACGACCTCCCACACGAGTGCGTCAGCTAGCTTTTTATAAAGAGCAAACTGAGAAAATAGCGCGCGATAACCGCATCCCTGGCTCACTAAGTACCAATACCAGTACCAGTGCCACTACCAGTACTTGTGTGTAACGGTGAACGAACCACGCTTAATACATCTTCAACCGGTCAGGACTATTAATTTTCAAGGGTAACGCGACATACCATTTTAATTGGATCTCTAGCTATCAATCTCATTTAAAAATGTTATATATTTGTGTATATAACGTAGAAGGAACTAAATAAAACAGAAATTTTAGTGGTTTTAGCTGTACACAAAATATACGTATATACATATATATATTTTTTATAGAGCAGTTTTCCCTGTTACAGCGACTCAGTACAAGGTTGTTGCACGCTTGACGCTACAAATGTCAGACGAGTAATAGACGCGCAATGCGAGTAAAATGTCATAGTTTACGGCGGCGTGCGCCTGCGCAGGGTTCACGGTCGCCGTTGCTTATGCGCATGGTATCAAGAGTGGGTAGATTTAAAGTGATAACTATGGTAATAATTAAAAAAAGAATTAAATTAAGTTCTAAAACTGTTGTAATTGTAAAACTGGTGCTGAACATAAAATATCTAGCAGCTATATTTACCTTTTACATAAATTACAATTTAGCTATTATAATATGTGAACGTTTATTTTCTGTCCAATCATTAACCAATTGATATTAACAAGCGGCCAATAAAACAGTAGGGAACTAATATATTTTATTATCTACTACTTGACTTACATTTACAATTATTATTTATACAATTAAGTTTTGTTAAGAGTAGGAACGAAGACTGTATTTATTATTTTTAATATCTTATATTATTTAATTATCTTATTATATATAATCAATCAAATTATTTCAAAGTATTTAATAAGTACATGTACGACGTAGAACATACGCGTGAAGCGTACAAAATACAGTGGAATTATTACTTCTCGTACAAAATTGAAAATTAGATAAGCTTCGCGTAATGCGGTTTTCCTTACGTATTGTGTAGTAACTATTATGTCGTGTTCACAGCGGTTTTACGCAGATAGAACTAAATAATAATATATTATAACAATAAGAAGTAAATTAATCTAAAATAATTTCAATTTTTATATTAACATTCTAACATATAAGTGGCAAAGATACTTTTGACAAGAGTGCATAAGTGTACAGAAGTGTACAGAAGTGAGCACTTATATTGATAAGTAAATCGCCGGGGACAGGCGGCGCCTTCCAAGGCCGACAGCCTTTCGACTCGCGACTAAATTAACATAATATAACAAATTATGCATACTTATATCCTATATATAATGTATGAATGCGTAAGGTAGCTTTATGGCGTCGTATTCATGCTGTAAAACAGAAAGACATTGAAACGTGGTACTATATACATTTTCACTTATGCTTTAGTACTAACATGAGATAAGACACCTCATATTATGACTGAGTTCGACTGTACTGCAACGTTCTCCACTCTAAAGAAATAGAAGTAAATAATATATAGAATTAAAGAAGAATTCATGAAGTAAATAAATATATATGTATGTATACATGAAAAGATTTAATGGATACATATTATCCCCATCGTGAAATCCGTTTAGGAAAAACGATGATACTTCCTTAACTTATGGAATATCTATTTTTAACCCAAGCATTGTCGTTTGAATGTCATAACAATGTCGTTACAATACATTTATATATTTGTATATGTTAGATTTCACTTAACATTATAATGGGAAACCGCGTAAAGTTTGGTTTTTAGACAATTAAGACTTCGGAAGGTGTATTTTTAGTGCGCATACACTAAGTATGAACTTGACAATTAATATATGCACGAATATCTTAGATATATTTTAAAATCACAAACGTAAAGTAACGTTGCCAAATGTTTTATGAATTGACATATCGCTATCTTAATCTTAAGCTAAATATTAGATATGTGGGTGGTAGTTGATAAAGATAGGTTCATTATATGCACAGCATACAATGGCATATCTATTACTTGAGTTTCTTTTATAGATAAGTAAAAAGTATAAAATTGTGCAAAGTAAATGAAAAACGTTTTATAAACGATAGTAAATACTAAGTTTATATATTTAAAGTTTGAAACATTTCCAATTAACTATATAAAACAAGAATTAAATTTTAATTACAAAGAAACATTCCAGTTGCAGTAAGTAGTAAGTAGGTACATGTGTTCACTATTATGTGTTATTTAAATCAAATATGTATCAGTGTATAGTAAACTAATTTATAAATTTAAATAAATAAATTGCTTTATATAATTTTCATGTAATATAAAGTCATTTATTAATTTAAATTAGATAAAAACCTTGCAGATTGGACGATAATAGTGAGGTCAAAGATAAGCATTAATACGATCTTTATATAATTTTAAAGAATTTTTAAGACGGCTCCTTTTAATATATCATTTTATCAGTGTAACATAATATCAGTTCAACTAATGTAAGTTTTTAAATGTTTTAGTGGCTGTAAAAGGTACTCAAGATGCAAGTAAAAGTTAATTATCAAAATTGCGCTCTCACCAGATTTAACGAGAATTAACCGGATCTCGCAAAGACAACATATATCTCACTATAGAGATATAGTATGCATAGCTATGCGCCTGCGCTTAGTTCTAAACGTCGCATATTACTTCTAATAATTATCATTGATTTATAGTTTTGTTGTCTGCAATGTTTTATAAGACGCAATAGAACAGGATTGGGCGGCGGCTGAACGCACGGAGCCGGCGGTCGTGACGCGGCCGTGACGCCGCGTGACGCTGCTGCTTACTCTGCGTTGTCAGGAGTAAACAATTTACTGTTTGTAAACACTGTGCCCGTTAACGTAAACACTGACACGCTGCCCCGCTACTCAGGTGTCGATACTTGTGTTGAAATGGGGAAAACTTTCCTACATTCTACTGATTAGCGTTGACAATATAAATCAAATAAATGAGCTTCACGCTGTATCCCGCGTACAGCCGAGTAGCCTAGTGTTAAGACACTCCGTTACACACTTCCCGTCGAATTTTTCGAGGTATTGCGTATTAAGTGGCGCAAATCAACGCAGGCCTTTTGCCTTGGTACCACAGCGAAGAAATGAAAATGATGAATGAACCCACAACTAACGCGTTACAGTCTCAGTCCTAGCTTATCGAAATAGAAAAAGATAGCTATTTTAATGGATTCCAGCAAAATTATAGCGACGTGACATTGAAAAGGAATCGATGTGAACGTCAATGCGCCCGTCACTGCGACATTATAACCGGTTTTCATTATTTCATTACGATCCCGACTTAATCGAACTATAAGTAAGGCGTTTATAAAATCCATAGGTATATCTATTCAGGCTTCATAGTTTTACTTTTTTTTATGGTATATGTAACGAAAAATTACAAAATGGCTGTTAATTCAATAATATGAAAGGAAAATTTTGTTCATTTGTATTATTATATTTTTAGTAATGTTTCTATTGTTGACACCTGCAAAACATTTTAATCTAGCATAGCGTAACTTTAGATTGTAGCATATAATCAAATTATCATAATTAGTGGATTTAGTAGTGTAAATTATATTTACATATACTAAATTGTTTAGTTTACATTAAAGCGAATAATTGTAATATAATAACTATTAATAATAAAGAAATTCATTCGTAATAAACTAACATAAGCGTTATATATCCAATTATCCACATAAATTAATTTGATATAGTCATAATAATTTAACAGTTTCCCTAACTGTTAGAAAAAAAAACAATAACAAATATCACAATATATCGTAATATAAGAGTACTGCTGTAATAATAAACTTTAACTTTTATTCTTAATCGAAAACTTCAATTACTTTACTGTTTAAGTTTACGTGTTGAATACAAATAGTTTTCACATTATAAGTGATAAGAGAGTTTAATATACGTACAACCGTACACATTTAGATAAAGACATAAGCTATATGTTTAGATATAAGTAATATACGGTACAATGGATGAAAAAAAATAATCAGCGTCACGCTGTGTCCCGCATATAGCAGAGAAAACCTAGTGATGGGACACTCCGTTCCCCATTCTCCATCGCATTTTTCGAAGCATTGTGTGTTGATTGGCGTAACTCAAATCAACGCCGGTATTACTAAAGAGTGCTCTACTGGTGTATAGCACTCTTTAGTAATAGGTTTCCTAAAAAGTATACAAGAGGCATGGAAGGGATCGCTGGACACTCTTGGCATTTTTTGTCCAAGGCATTTAGAATTGGTAAAGAAGCAACACTATTATGGTATAAGTGGACGTGCACTGAATCTTCTGACTTATTGTTGAACTAACATGGTTCCTAGGGTAAATGTGAATGGTAAGAAATCTCCTGGATTATTATCAACACGGGAGTCTTACAGGGGTCTATTTTTGGTCCTTTTCTTTTTAATGTATATAAATGATTGGAAATAGTATTGTTTGCTGATGATACTTCACAGCGGTTAAGGCTGTGCGTCTTACATAAGTCAGTGGGAACGTCTCCTTTTATATATATATATAGATAATATTATTTTACTTTTATATTATATTTGTATATTTATATCTGCATATGTATGAGGGTATGTATATTACGGACATGAATAAAAATTCTAACTTCGCTTTAAGACGCATATCAAAGAAATACATTATAACTCGGAAATCGTTCATCTTCATATTCGTAATTATAAAATTAAGGTAATTACTGCGGCTTATTGTTAATTGAGGTCGCTGTCTTTAATTATAATTCACAAGCAACTTGTAAGACAGTTTGGGGTTAGGTTATTTTTATCTAAATATGAAAATAATATAAATATATGTACGGACTACTTTGAGAATACGCTAAGTGTGATATAAGTATTTAAGTAAGAAAATAATAAAAATAACTTTGTATGACTAGTTATAGTTATATAATATTTGGTATTATCTAGTTATCATTCTTAGCTAAAAGAATATAATAGGAACTTTTATTCTGGATTCTTGCAATAGCTCGTACACCAGAAGAAACTTCAGTCTACACACTCTTTAAATAAATACATATAACATTTTCATATTTCCGCTGTACCCGATCCTGAATCCCGACCGCTGAATCGCGGTGATCGCGCCAGTCATTCCACTAAATCCAATACATTTTTTATTCATGAAACGATTGACGTTTGTATGTTAATTCCGAGTAGGTCTCGGCCCGATAGATGAAATATTGAATTATTGCCCAAAGTAGGGATGGATATGGAGAAGGTCTGCTTGATATTAATCCGGTGGCTGCCAGGAATTCAAATAAATCCACTCTGTGACAAACAAGACGTATAAATCAATCACGGCAAGGTGGTGTGCCTTGCAGCGTCTATTGCAGTCGCCCCTTTCAAATATTTCTCTTGTATATCAAAAGTAGAACAAATTTGTATCGGCAAATTTATGGCCAAGGTTACTAAACTCGTTACGGCTTCCAGGTGGAACAATATTTTATTTACAAGATTGATGATTTGTTACTTTTGTTAATTTTTTGCTAAAGTACCTACTTTAAAGGTTTGAGTTTCGCTCTGGTGTTGAGGCAAAGATTGGTGAAGAGAGAAGAAGGCATTGAGATCTGCCTCTCCACACGTAATGCTTCCAGAATTTGGCAGAAAGTGGAGAACGGAGTCACGGAGCGGAGGTTCCCTCTGCCTACCCTGCTGTGTGCGGGATACAGCGTGAAGCTGATATAATTTAATATGAATGTTTAAATAATCTTTGATGTGGTATTGTTCATTATTGAGTTTATAATAAGTGAATTAGTCATTATTTTACATATTGCCTTAAGTTTTAAGTACCTTGAATTTGAAGTGATTCTGTTAATAAATTATATGCTCAAGTAACTTTTAATTCCTTTTTGTAAAACAAAAACTTTATAGTAATGTAGTAATATTTACAAAGTATACCTACTTATTTGAAGGCAGCTTTGCGGGTTATCGCGACATATTCTTGGTAGATAAATCATTATAATTGAATAGATTATAATTAAAACCTAGACAGATACTGTTTAGTTTGCAGTTTATTTCATATCATTGAAATATTCCAAAGTAACTATTAGCTGTCTCAGTTGATGGAGAAGTCTTCTTAAATACTTGGCTGCGTTTTTTCATCGAGTTTACCGATTTAATTATAAACTAAACTAATGCTATCATATTTATATTGTGTTATTAATGATACATTATTTAAAAATCCCAATAATAAAGTAATTGACGTTATGATTTTTTAATAAATATATTCTTCTTCTATGGTGGTAAGTAACCAGACTTATAGGAAAATTGTACTGATATAAAAATATTGATTCAATAACCCCAATGTGTCAACTGTTATTACTCATCATTTATTATTGTCTTACAAGCTCGAGTCATGTGAAAATTAAAAATAATAATACATTAAGTTTTTTATACAATAGCTATTTTTTTAATATATATGAAAAACGTTACAGTTTTACAAAATATTATAACCAGGAAAATATTAAATTAAATCAGCTTTACGCTGTATCCCGCACACACCACGGTAGACAGAGGGAACCCAAAACTATTTCATATTTGCAAAATAAACGAAACAACTAAAACTTTCCACAGCCGAAGTCAATTGGGTCGATATCGTTGGAACGAACCAAGGCCAGTGATCCACGCGGTCAAGCCTCCTAATATATCAAAAATCAAATTATTATTCTTCATGAACTATTAAATGAAGAATGTGTAATGATTTTCACAAAAGAATTAAAAAATCTGTTGAGAAGTGTTCTCATTATCACAACACGCCAGTCGCCACAACACCTCGATAAGATAATGTTACATACAATTTTAATAATATATATGATATTATAACGACTATACGAAATTATAAACGAACACTTTTTAGATAACACCAATGACAAGTGCTCTGAGCAGTCATTAGTTACTATAAATACCGATTGATACAATCATTTAAGAAGAGAAGAGGTCAGTCATGGCGCAGGAGTTACAAAGTGTGATTGTGAACGCGACTGGCTGTGGGTTCGGTCCCCACTCGAGAAAATTAAATATTTAGTTTAATTTATATTTTAATTTCTTCGCTCTGTTGTCGAGCCAAAACGCGGAATTTAGTTCTGCTCCTCAACACGCAATGCCACCAGAATTCGGCGAAAAGTATTTTAACACTGGGTTCCCACTGGCTATCCTTCGGTGCGTGGTATACAGCGTGTAGCTGAGTTGATTTAATTTTTTTGATACTATATTCTCTGTTATTTCAATCGATATAAAGAATATATTCTTGCTAGCTAATTAATAGCTAAATAATTTGCCTATATTGATACAATACTAACGCGACCTTATTAACATTATAAATAATGAAGATAAGGAAGACATTGACACATTTTTGCGAATCGTACTGGAGGCAATTCAAAATTAATTTAAAAGATAATGTTTCATAAATATAATGAAAGCATTATCACAGATGGTTTAGCAAAAAATCTGTATTTTAACATTTTTCAATGTGAGTAAGTATAAGTTAGTGAAGTGGCATTAGCATATTATTAATTTTCTTAAAATAGTCATTAATAAAATATAGTAACATACCATTGTTTCTGATTTAATTGCCATCTTTGTGTACCTATAATATTATTCTTAGAAGGTTCTGTAACTTTATAAATTATTTTATAAAGTTTTCCTTACTTTAGAATTCAGATCTTGTTATAGGAACGGATGCAATAATCCATAAACTTGGTAACTTTACTGAGTTACTCTGACATAAGTGTTCTAGTTGTACAGATGAAGATAGAAAATCAGTATTTTTTTTAATTGGTTAAATATAAGATAAAAATAAATAATTTAATCATTAACGTCAATATTCCGGCTATAATTAATTAATGAGAAGTTTTTATTAGAAAGCCCAACTGTTAAAATGGCTTGTATACTTTAATCGAGCACTAGTGATGTTACCTCGTTATCATACTCGTACCTATATGAAACGCGTCTACTGTCTATGCAAATACGATACAAATGTTGTCATTAATAGAGCAAGATGGAATGCTTGTAATTCAATGTAACCTCAATTGCTTATTAAGAAAGGTCTCGCTTGGAAATTTCCTATGATCATAAACTGTTTCTAGATAAATGCATATATGTATGTATGTAGATGATATAAAGTAAGCTGATTAAATACGAATAAAATACACTACTTTTGTGCAAATAGTTAGCAGTATTGATAAAGTGTGTGTGGCAGTTTTATAAATATTGGTTAAAATTAAATTTTATAGAAAATTTACAGTCCCTTTTAAGTTTAAGTTGATGATCGATAATTTTTTTAAGTACTTCAGGCTGTACCCCGCACACAGCTGGGTAGGCAGAGGGAAATTAATATAAGACACTCCGTTCCCCATTTTCCGCTGAATTCCGGAGGCATTGCGTGTTGAGGGCGGAACGCAACGGCGCCCTTTGCCTCGACATCAGAGCAAAGAAATGAAAATATGAATTTAAATGTATATTTTATTTCCTCGAGTGGGAATCGAACCCACAACCAGTGGTGTTTACAGTCTTAACTATATTTTTTTATTGTTTACAATTTCGTTAATACTTATGTGTAAAAAGCTTTTAGTTTTTACTCGCGCGCAAGGATACGAGATTCCGCGAAGGTGTATAGTATAACGGTCTCGTTTAACGGTAAAATTAATTTGCCATTCAATGGGATCACATGCGTTAACCAAACAACGAATATAAATTTTTATCCTTTCGTATTAATATTGAATAAAATAGTGTTCAGAGCAGCTCTAGGCGTCTATCGTTCGTCGTCATTCGCTTTAGGAATTTAATGTATTTTGAAGGCGTTGAAAGTGTTTTTGTTCAAAAAATATAAAAAAAATAGTTTTCAATTTTTTATTAATTTAATAAATATTTAATAAAAAAATACATTATTTCTCGTTGAATACTATAGAATTATGAACGGTGTTCTTCGCCATAATTATTTGCTCATACAATTTTAAGTATTCTACAACGCTGATAGTGCTTATTCTACTTACAGTGACATCATACCTATATAATATTTAAACTAGGCTTTAGACTAATCAATTTCTAAAATTTTTATAGTGAAAAATATATTTTTTTTTGTAAGGAATTACGTTCACTTTTAACAACAAGGCTTGTATAATAAATAATATAATTTAAATACAATAATATGTTTGTGTATAATAGATTAAAAAATTGTTCAAAGGGTTTTTCAATACAAGAATGTTTATTCAAACTAATGTATATTATTATTGATATTATTAATTCTTAGTAGTTGCACTTGTTTGCTATTTATTCAGCAAATTAGGTATCAATATAATTTACGTAAATCAGAAAACCACACATGTTTATTTGTTTAGAATAAGCAATTTTTGTTTATGAATGAAAACCAAGTAGAGATATTGCGAAACTACAAAAACAAATGTAACAACAATTTAAGTAAAAACAGGGAAATCATCAAAAGTTACCTTTTGACATAGACATTAAAATCTATTTATGTGAAAATAGAAAAATATTTCTAATACTCTTTTAATATTATATATGAAATTCGTAATCGCGTGTCCTATTACATATAATATTATGTATTCATTCATTCACCTTACGAGATCATATACATCCATCCCTTTTCCTCAGTGTATAAATTTTAGATGTTAGAACGTGACACACGATAATAGCACGTTAATAATTATTTATGCATATAGCAACGCAATATCTGAATACAGAACTAGAAGCACTATCACTTAGGTATTATTAACTAGAATGGCCTAGCAAAGTAATGGCGCCTGAATGGGTATTGTATGCGTAAACACTAATCAATGCCACGGATACCTTCGCGAAGGTCACCAAGTTTCAAGTCCAAAGATGGCTATAATTAGGTATATTAAACGTCATTCAATTATTTAACTATATTAAGAACATAAACCTAGAAAAACGACATTCTACAAATGAATTGGGACGCTTCATTTTTATTTCTACTTTCGTATATCAAAGGCGTTTCTCCACACAATCTCTGCAGCGATACAAACATTGTTTCGTTCTCCATTGCTGGCTTACAGAGATTAGATTTCAATTTGGCTTTACGAGAGCAGTGATAGGCGTGTATTAAGTGGCTACGTACATTGCTAACTTCGCTGGAGTACGTAATAGTGTTTTTATTATCATTTATATCGGCCGCGTCGCCTCAGATTGAGATAACGTATGCCACTGCGCAGTTTGACGAAATTTCGAAATAAGTGAAATAACACACCCAAAAACATTTTCTCTTTAAGATCTTCCTGTTTATAACTTTTTTTGCGACAGCTGCTAAGTGTTTCAAATCAATTTACGTATAATCTTGATTCGTAATACCGTTCATATGTAGTAAATTAAAATTTTTAGCATGGGAATGGTCCTCTCATTCATATTTACCTTTAAAAAAGCATTGAGTATAATTGCCAATAGTCTTATGACACTATTTTCGTGTGCAATAGAAGTTAATTGGTCAACATTTTTTATTAAGATTGTTCTCCTAAAAATCTTTGCGTGCAGTCAGCTATATTAGTTGTGCCAGAATAGATAATGCTGATGTGCCCTCTCATGTACTTGACACCTATGGTGGAAATTACTGGATTAACATAATTGAGTCGACCGAGTTTGATCTTTAGTCGTCCAAAATCAATTTAATATCAATTTTATTTTTTCAGTTTCACGCTGTATCCCGTACATGGCAGTTTAACCAGAGGGAATCTGGGAACCTAGTGTTAAGACACTTCCGTTCCCTACTCTCCATAGAATGGCCCGAGGCATCGCGTGATCAGTGTTGCCAATTATAATAACCTATAATAATTGGCAACACTGAACACGGAAAACACTGATGGCTCGTGTTCAACTATTGATAATAAGCCAGTTTCTATTATTCAATTATTGGCGCGAGTAACGAGATACTCAAAGTGTAAAGCGCGAATAATCTTTATTTATAACAGTGTGGTATTGCTTTTAATATTGAATTGACTGTCAAATATGACACTTTTTTAATTTTTTATAATTGAATTTATGTTGTGTATCAAGGAATAATACCTTTTTTGTTAAGACCAGCTGATTTAAAGGAACTAAAGTATGTATTTATAAATAAAATGTTATTACAAGTTAATAAATCTTGATTTCCCTATAAGAACGTAAGCTTGTTTAATCTTTTATAGGTTGATGACCATCATAAAATTGGAAAATGGTCCGTGCAAACATAGTGGAGTAGTTTGAAAGAATGAAGTGCATTATAGTCAATTCAGTAGAAGCAATGGCCCACAGCCAAGATATTTAACACAATACCTTTTAAAGTTTTCAACCAGTTCGCTCATACTTTTCGTAAAAGAACGATTACTTGATAGCCCATATTTTGTTGCCTTTTTGCGGTCTTACGTTATTTGTTTCTGTGTTTTATTTCAGTTTTAATATTATAAATATCTCGAATCGAGACATTAATAATAAAAATGATAAAAGAATTAAAAAAGGATGTCTACGTTTTAGTTGAGTATATACGCAGTGTAATATAATGCAAAAGTATCTTAATTTAATAAACTATGATAGTTAATACATTTCTTTCAAACTCACCTTCCATCCGGCAGACGAGTTGCTGTCTCCTTTATCTTTAAAGTATGGCACATTCTGGACCATCCACTCGTATATCTGCGATAAGGTTAACCTTTTTTCTGGAGAAGAGGTTATGGCTTGAGTAATAAGATCAGCATAAGAAAGATTTCCCCAGGCGTTACGCCGTGAAGAGTTTTTTTTCGTGGTCGCCGAAGTCGGTAAAGGTGGTGCACCTAAAACAATTATTACAGAAATAAATTTTCGCTTTTGACAAATTATTATTAATTTTAAAATTTTATATAGATTATGTGGCATAAAATTTCGTATTTCATTTCATTATGACGTGGTAAGAATAACATTTGGCATTTTTTTTTTAAATTTAAAATTTGTTTATAATTTCTCGGTTTTGATGTTGTCGAACGTAATTTTATGTTATTAAAAAAAGTAACTAATAGTAACTTAGATATAATAGAAAAGCAACTGGCAAGCCATTACTTGCAGAGTTACTGAACCAATGTTTATAAACACCTGTGTCGTTTACATATTTCTTTTTATCAAATAACCTTTAAATGTCATATTTAAATCCAAATCATATACGTGCTTATATAAGCGATTATTATATGCAAATAGCTATATAAATATTCAATAAATGACATGTGATATATAAAAAAAATAATGTTCCATTTTATTATATATTTAATATACATAATTAGCTAGACAATTACGCTTTTAGGTTAATAGAAACACGCTTTTTCAGTAATAGTCAATTTGCTGCATATTGGTTAAGAAAATAATTTTGGACATTTAGAACCATAATGTTTTTTTAAAAAAAAGCGGGTGTTTTAACGGTTTGTATTATAGAAGGTTTATAGTCAATACATACATTCATTCAAAACTCACACACACACATCCAATACGCTACGTTGTTAGCAAAAACTACAACGCAGAATCTACATTTTATTTTTATCTGTTGGCTTGTGTTTATATAAATTTTTGCGATTGTACCTACTCCTACTACAAGCTTAATAATAACAACAAACGTTTAGTGTTATTAGATTATGTAATGGCAGCCACTGTATCAACATTTAACATATAGTTACCAGAAAGGTTCTGATTGGAATTCTTCTTCGAGCCAGGGTCTTCTGGATCGATATAGTTTTCTGGTCTAGGCTGTGGCCACGTGTTAGACCGAGCGCGGGTTTGCGGTTCAAATCCAACCTCTGTCAATTCTCCCACGGGCTCAAATTCCCCCATCGCCCCTTCTAGCTCGGACAGAGCCGTCTGCGACGACCACGGGCTCTGGTAACTTCCTCTAGGTAAAGACATATTGTTTCACGATATCACTCAACTGTGGAATTTTTTGTGGGTGTGTCGGTCGCCGCGCTCACCGGCGCGAATTAGCTTCGACTTTTAACATTAGGCCAGAACTCAACTCGACTCTTTTTTTACCAGATTTCTTTCTATTTCCAGAACGTGAGTTGGAGTCCGCGATCCACAAAGGTTATCTAACCCCTTATCGGCCTGTTACACGAAGCCGATAACATGTGGCGTCGCTAACGTTCATAAACAGAGATGAGCGTACGTATCTGCCGTCGGGCCGCTCCCTAGAGGCGATTTTCGCTAAATATAAGTGCGTTGCGGGGCAGGGGTGCGCGGGTGCGGGGGGCGCGCGGGGGCGGGGCGTGCACCACGTGAGCGACTACGCGCCGATTTTCCAATTCATCTCTGGCCGACTCTAGGCGCGTTAACCTTGTAACGTAACTAAAAACCGTAGCAGTCCTTGAGTGTCACAAGCACAGAAAATTCATAAGTTTCAAATTAACAAAACACAGCTAATAGTTTCTTTGTATAGTCCGTCCGCGACTGGAAACTTTTTAGTGTCGATATGTCTTATCACTGTATAGCACTTCGTCGGTCACTCGAAGGAGGACGAGAGGCGAAGACGTCTCGCGCTTCGACCGTACAAAGCCCACGCGGTCGGCGTATCTCGTAACTGCGTAATAAGTGCGGCCCGCGTCAAGCTGCAATTCGTCCTCTTACGCGAGCGGTCGCCAGCACACTGAATGACGACGTCGCGAAGCGCGAGGCGGCGGCCGTGCGAATTCCGTCCGCGGTCCGCGGGCGCCGCGCGGGCGGCCGCGGGGTGAGGGTGTGGGGCGCGGGCAGGAGGGAGGGCGGGAGGTCGCTGATAGAGAAGCGGCGTCGCGACTCTCGTGTGACCGCCGACCGCCGCTGCCACTCACTCTGCTACTCCGTTGCTACTGATAACTCATCACTCGCAAACTTCATATTACGTGGCGCTTTTTTTCTGCTATGATAATATGGGATAACTTTTTCAACTTTACTTTGTATTCCGAACATAGCAAGGTAGGCAGAGAGCAACTAGTGTTCAAGACACTCCGTTCCGTGCTTTCCACTGAATTTCGAAGCATTGCGTGTTGATTGGCGGAAATTAACGCCATGGTTTTTGCCTAAGATCCTTAAGATTTTTAACTTAACATTACGCTATATCCCTAGCGGAATAGTTAGTGAGAACTGGGCGCCAAACGCGACGATCTCTGCATACATCTTTCACCTCGTCCACTATCATCAACCTCTTCATACACGGGTCCTCATGCCTTTTACGTGACCTTGCTCCAGTATCTTTGATACTGTGTTTTCCAAGATCAACCAAAATCGGTTTCCCCCTCACTTTTCCTTCATAAATTTTATTTACCATTCTTTCAACACTCATTAGTTCGACGTATCCAAACCAGCTGAGAACGTCCTTCTTCATTCTCACTGTGAAATCCTCGCTAGTACCTGCTATTCTGTGTGTCTGTTCATTACGGATTCGATCAGCTAAGCTGACTCCGCGTGTCCTACGAAGTGAACGCATCTCCTCGGCATTCATCTTTCTTTCATTCTTCTTTTGTAATACCCACGTTTCGCTGCCGTGTTATAGCGGCGGTACCAAAACCAACACTGCATTGTGTACGGCGACACGTGCTGACGTTTCGTTGTCTTATCAATGCAGCAAAGGCTACATTAATCCTGTGAGGCCTTATCCATTTCTTCCGCATCCATTTCGTATCTTCTATCTCTAATAAGATTTTTTTTTATTAAAAAAAAAATCTTAAAAAGATATTAGTTTTAATTCAATTTAGAATTAAAATGGACAATTTAGTTAATTTTACAATATTTTCCTTTTAATATTATTTTCCGTTCAGCTACGAGCCTACGACGCAATAATATTTAGTTATTTATACTCTTAATATATCTTTTTTCCGCCAAAAAAAATATATACATATATATACCAATATTACAATATTTAAGGATGACAATCATCATATATTCTATATTTTGTAATTTTCTTATTTTGAGGAATTAAAGTATTAAAATAACATTAAAATATAATCACAATAGCTGTAAAGTTTTTGCTCTTTCAAGCTATCGGAACATATCTCACAGTTTTAGAGTTTTAGGGAAGAAAAATATGGGTATACAAATGTACGACGCAATGTTAAGACGCAAGAAACATTAGTAATTGTTTAGAATTATATTTAACGTCATTTATTTATGTCTAACGTAATACAATGTATTTGTGGACGCAATAAAATTATTACTCATATGATATAAGCAAGGATAAATAATGTTTGCTCCTACTCCAGTTTTATTTTCAGTCCTATCTTGTAAAATATAGTTATATGAATCATTTTAATAAAAAATATATGTTCAAAATACTAATTTAATACCTTTTTTGATTTATTTATTGACTAATTACAATTTAAACGCATATTTCTCCACTCCACCATTTTTCTTTATTTAATCTTCTGTTAACAATAATGAAATTTCATATAAAATGTATTCAATATTTAGTATATATTTATTTATCTATACTTATAATAAAACTTATAACTTTCACAGATTGCTTTGTTTAACTCAACTTAACATCTAAAGTTTGTTTCATCAAAATCGGTTCATTAATAAAAAAATTAACGGCATTTGAATAAACTCAAGGCATAGTTTGCCTGAAAATATATAATAATAATAATAAGCCCCCCAAAATCCTACCTTATGTCCTAGCTGAACATCTTGCTAACGTGGGGGCCGGTAACGTGTACTGACGAAACTTACACGGCCAACAAGGCAAAGGTAACCCATAAACATGGAGACACGTCTAAAAAGAAAACTGAGAGGGCCGCTTCCCGAGGGTGATCGTCGGGGCACACCTGGAGTTGACGCTGGGTGTTTCAGCATGCGAACCGTCAGCGGTCTGGAGTCGAACAGGCGGCTCCCACCGACAAATATACTACAGCCGAACACACCACCCTAACCAATAGTCCTATAGAACCATATAGCCCAAGTAGTGAATCTTATACACCGTCCATACCATCATCGCCTTCTTCAACTCATACAGTTGAACACATACCAACTTTGAGTGTTGCGCGGGAGGCAAATGCCTTTTTGCCCGCGTCCACCAAAGCTGGGAAACCAAGAGTACGCATGAGATGGAGCTCTGAAGTAAACATTTTTATTATGCGTACCTATTACCAAATCACTAAGTTAGAAACAGATTTCACAATATATAGACAACGCCTACACGAAATATTCAGTCAAAAATTTCCTTACATCAATGTTTCCCAGCAAAGAGTCTCTGACCAAATGAGAACAATCATTAGAAATAAACTACTGCCTCAGGAGTTGTTGAATCAAATAAAAACAGAAGTTAAAAGTCAACTAGAATTAGATGAGATAGAGATGGAAAATATTGATAGTAATCAAACCCAGAATCTTTTAACATTACCAAATACACCAATTACACAATACCAAGTCCGCCAGCAAACACAAAATACTTGTTTAACCCAAGCAACACAAACTTATAGACAAACTGAAATTTTAACCTGTTTATTAGAAAATGAAATAGAAACTCTAATATTACCTACAGATGTGACGGAAAAATATGTTCAAAATTTAAAAGAGAAGCTAACAACGGCACTTAATCTTTTTTCTGGATTAGATCCAACAACTCGTCCAAATTTACCAAAATTAAAATATAGCCAAAAACTTACTGAATTAATAAAAATATTTAATTCAATAATATTAAGTAATTATAATTCTGAAGACACTCAACTAATAGATATACATACACTAATATATTGCACAGCTTTAGTGATAGGAGAAGAATTAGGTTATAAATCATACAGAAGAAAAACACAGAACAAAGGAAAAAATATAAAAATAAGCCGCCATGGCAAATAAGATTAGAGAAAAGTATACAAAAGCTTAGAGCAGATATTGGCCGTCTTACGCAATGTATTAGTAATAATAGATCTGAAAAAGTAATGAAAATTTACCACGCTACATACTAAACATGAAAACGACAGCAAAAAAGTAGAAGAATTTCTGGATACACTAAAACAAAAACTAGCTCTTAAATTCCATAGACTCAAAAGATACAATAAAGTACAGAAACGTAAAGATGATAATATTTTATTTACAACAAGAGAAAAGTCGTTTTATAGACAACTTTTAAAACCAGATCATTTATGCCAAGATAGTAATAATGAGAGTATTCCTACAGAAACACAGTTAGTTACATATTGGTCGAACATATGGGAGCAGGAGTCAAAACACAATGAAAATGCTGAATGGATACTAGAAGAGATAAATAAATACAAAACAATAGATGAAATGAATTTTAATGAAATAACTGAACCCGAAATATTCAAAATTACTACTAAACTCCATAATTGGAAATCACCCGGTGTAGATAAAGTACACAACTTTTGGTACAAAAAAAATTTACTATATTTCATAAAGCAATAGCGAAAAGTTTAACGGAAATCATTTTTAAAAAGCAGAATATACCCAATTTCATGGCGTATATGATACCGAAAGGCAAGTTTTCTCCAGACCCTGCACAATATAGACCTACAACGTGCTTATCCACAATCTATAATATTCTAACTTCAGTATTAACATCTAAAATTACCTCACACATAGAAAAATATAATATTACAGATATAGAGCACCTAGAGAGACTAATACGTACTATATTAACAAAGCACAATTATCTTCACCCTAAATCTACAATAGAAAGACTAACCATTAAAAGACCACATGGCGGAAGGGGTCTCATAAACATTAATACACTATGGCAAAATCAACTTAATACATTACGGAAATTTTTCATTAAGAAATCAAATAATAGCATAATACATAAAACAATAAAAGATAACGACCACAATTACACTCCGTTAAACTTAGAAGAAATAGTGAATGTAGAAATTAGCCCCAAAACAGATCCACAAAAGGAACAAATAGATGACTGGAAAAGAAAAGTGCTACATGGCAACATCCACATGATTTGGAACAAGTGCATATAGATTCAATAGGTTCGAATATGTGACTTAAAGTTGGTAGTTTATTCCCAGAAACTGAGGGATTTATAATAGCGATTCAGGACCAAATTATAAATACCAAAAATTATAGAAAATAATTAATTAAAGACACCAAAATTATAAATGATAAATGTCGTAGATGCCACAGCCAGCCAGAGACAATTCAACATATAACCGGAGCTTGTTCCAATCTCACACATTCAGATTAAACACATAGACACAACCAAATTTGTAACATCATACATTAACAACTTGCACACAAATATAAACTTATTACCAATATTGATACTCCTTACTGTAAGTACGCCCTAGAAACCTTATTAGAAAACTCTACCCACAAATTATATTACGACCCAGCTGTCCTTACTGGTAGGACTATACATTTTAACAGGCCAGATATAATATTGCAAAACAAAACAGATAAAAATACTTACCTTATAGATATCGCCGTACCCAACACTCATAACCTCCAAAAAACAATTACCGAGAAGATAAATAAATATGAAGAGTTGAAAGATGAAATAACAAGAATTTGGAAACAAAAAGCAGTATATATAGTACCTTTAGTTCTCTCTACTACTGGTGTTATACCAAAACATCTCCATAATAGCATAAAAATATTAAATTTAAAAAATAACATTTACATAACATTACAGAGAGCAGCAATACTAAACACATGTAGAATAGTAAGGATTTTTTTACAAATAGATGAAGATCAAAATACTAGCATACCACAATTACAATAACACAACCTATTTACATACATTGTATCTACTTGGTAACAACCCGTAGATACAATAGAATCCAGTTTTGAACTGAGCAATTAGCACATATTATATACACAAAAATAATAATAATGGTTAGTTATGGTTCTTTACCAGCTATAAGCTGAGAAATTAAAATAAAAACATAAAATAATAATAATACCCCACCACTGGAATTAAATTGTCGTGGTGGTGGGGCTTACAGGAAGGAGGTACAAACATAAGGCTATAACATCTTGCCAAATTAACTTGATAATTTAGTTATCAAATAACATTTTATAAATGCCAATAACATCCGGGCTAACCCTTCCTAAACTAACAATTCCTGAAAAAACCTTTTTTAATGAATAATGGACAATAAAACAGTGTATAATTTACGGCCGCTTCCCAGGGGTCGCCGTGGCGCACCTGGAGCCGATGCTGGGTGTCTCAGCATGCGGACCATCGGCGACGAGGAGTTGAACAGGCGGGCTCCAGTCGAAGAATATGTTACAGTCGAATCATCATCATGTTCATCGTCACCTACTGCATTTCTCCCATCACCTTCATCTTCACTCTTCATACCATCATCTTCATTATTCCCTGTTTCATCAAATCATTCTACGGTGGACGTTGTGCAGAGTCCTTACATGGATAATTTATCTGCATCCGCTGAGGTAAGCTCGCGTACTCGAAAAAAATGGTCAGTTGAGATGAACATATTTATCGAACGCAAATACTTAATAGTCACATCATAAGAAAATATAAATACAAATTCTTATCTTACACCATTAGATGCAGAGTTTATAAAGAAATTTCCTAATATGCAAGTTTTACAACTTCATAAAGCAGTTGTAAAATGTGATTGCAATTATACTTCTTTAAAATTACAAAATGAACAAAAACAACAAAATAAAAAAAATACCACCTTAGAGCAGAAACTTAATGCGTGGCAAGCAAAATCCCTTCACGGAAGACCACGTAATGATCTTCTTAACCCAAACGTTGACAAAATTGCGTCTAACGCGTGGTTAAAGAAAGGCAAATTATTTCCGGAAACGGAGGGACTTATGTTAGTCATATAATAGAAACGTGTAACTACAAAAAACACATTATTGATGACACCCAGATGGATCTATGTAGACACCGTCACAGCCAGTGAAACAATACAGCACATAACAGGTAAATTAAAATTAAAACTGTAAATCTATTGCACAGACGGATTACAAGCATCGGCATGACCAAGTGGCATGCATTGTACATCAATATTTAGCCAAAAACCTTCATCTAATAAGCGAAATATGGGACATATTATAAATATAAACCACAATCAGTAATAGATACAGCCGAATATAAACTATATTGGGATAGAACAGTTCACCATAATCGTCCGGATATAACATTACATATTAAAAAGCTCAAAACAATTTATCTCATAGACATTGCAATTCCAAACACTGATAACCTTTCATCTACGTTTACAGAAAAAATAACAAAATACACAGATTTATCCATAGAACTGAAGTCACAATGGCAAGTGAACACAGTTAAAACGGTCCCTATCATACTTTCATCTACAGGTGTCATACTAATCACATTGCACTCTTACAATAAGCAACTTAACCTTCATCCTCTACTTTACATTCAATTACAAAAACCAAGTAAAAAGCGTTGTTCTACTGTTCGTTCATTATTTTTGTTTTAGAGGCGTTCATTTCCAGTCCTACTTTGTTACTTTCTCTGACTAATGTGTTTTACATGCTTTGGTCTGTCCGCTAGGAGAACAGTGTCATCTGCAAATCTTAGGTGAGTCAGAAAACGGCCATTTAAAAGTTACTTTGGAATTCCTAATGTATATTTTTGAACACATTCTCTAACAGAACAATAAATAACTTTGATGACAATGGATCACCTTGTCTCACTCCTCTTTCTATGTTTATTCATTTTCCTCTCGTTTTATTGCGCTTGTACATTTAGCATATATACTTTTTATGATGTTTAAATATTTTGGATGTACCTGACACATTTTTAAAGCATTCTAAATGGACTGGTGGCTTATAGTATCGATAGCTTTGTTATAATCGACAAACCCTAAGTATAGTGGCTGATGTATAGTGATATAGTGACTAAGTATGAGTGGATATTCGATTAAATTATTCTATATTTTGATTTCGATTTTGATATTGGATGATTCGATTCGATTAGGCTATGTTTTGTAATGTGCACTCATTACAGTTATTTTACAAAGAGTATTATAAATCCCTACCCAAATCAATAATTTAAAATTTTTAGGCTGTTTTTTCTGAACGCGTAAATTAAGTTATTCATTGACATCAACACATATGACTGTAAGTTGTTGTTGTTGTTCTTTAATTATGGCGATCCGAGCGTGCCAGTTCAGCACTAATCACTTCGCCAATGTCACGTTGAAGTCAATTCTGTTTATTAAATAAATAATCATGTAGTTCAAGCGGGCGAAGCTGCGGGCGGGCTACTAGTCTCTAATAAAACGAAAGTCACTCTACAATGTCTCGTTTTGAGCCGACCGAAAAATTGTCACGTGTGTATAGATGTACATTATTTAATTTAAGTACTTTTAGGGAAAATTGATGGATCATCTATATATTTCTTTAAACTTAATAAGCCTATTACTGGTGGTGTAAAGGATCACCTTTCCTAGTAAATTATGTTATTTGACAAGAAAACTATCGGACTCTTGAATTTTATATCGCCTTATATCTATATGAAAGAAAAAACTATACTATTGGCCGAGGTTGTGTATTTTATTTTATTCTTTACATTTTTATCTTTATATAATAAAGACGGCCATTTCACTCTGATAACAGTAGCTGCTTTCTGATCCCATAGGTCACGGGTTCAGTTCTCGCACTATGCAAATGGGTTTTAATTTAATTATAATTACCTATACTGATATGATATCTATTTTACTAGCTAGGTATAAAGGCAAATAATTATATCTAATAACGTGTTAGAATGAAGTGGTGGATGTGTAAAATCTAAAATGTCAGCTTTCCGTGTAAAATTCAAACAATTTTATTAAAAAGTTAAATGGTTAATTTTTTGAACGTCAAAATTCCCAGGTTACTAAAGTTGTTGCCTCAGACGTGAGAAGAAATCGCGTAAGAAACACAGAGGAACTTTTTTGTTCAGTGCTGTGACTTCATGATACGGACTAAAATAACAATGTAGAACTTAGACACTATTTTTTTAGCTTCACGCTGTATCCCATATATAGCAGGCGAAAGAAACCTGGTGCTAAGACACTGTATTTCTCGCTTTTCACCAAATTTCCAAGGCATTGCGTTTTGAATGGCAAAATTTAACTCCGCGCTTTTTGACAAGGATATGACTATTTTTCCTTTAAAAATATTTAATGAGCTAGTCAAAAGTGTGTCAAACCCACGACCATTGCGAGTATAGTCAGTCTTTTTCCAATATCGTCACGTTCTCTTACAAACAAATTTTAAATCCAGATGCCATCTTTTGGTAAAAGAATATACTGTTACAGCAATCTTAAAGTTTTACTAGTATCGCGTTTCGTTAACGCCATCTAGTGTTCAGTAGACCTAAGCTCAAATTATAAGTAGTTCTATGGTTTGTGCTCTTTCTGTTTTGTACTCTGCCACACAGATGGCACGTGAAAGAAATATGAAATGCGCGCGCTACCAGGGGTATGTAAATGCCCAATAGTCGGCTGAAAGTGGGAAAATCCACCCCGGATAAGGTTCAGTCGTTTCGGGACACTCCAAGCGTGTACTTCCTTCTGAAACTTCACTATTTCCCTTTTCTTTTATCTGCTGCTGATAGAATAGTCTCTGTCTATATAAATTAAGTTGTATTTCTATATATTTTCATATAATTTTCACTTATTGATTTGAAAATTAACTTATTTAACATTCTCATAAGTGATAAAAACTTTCAAACTATTATATAAGCATAACAGTCGGCGGTTTTCCAAAGTAGCTCGACGGATAGAATGATTGGTAAGTAAAAACTTTTTTATAGGCAAATCCAGCCAACTTTATTTTAATGATTTTGTTTCCTGATTTGAACTAGTAACTACTTATATTGAAGTGTCAAATCGAATGAAAAAGTAACTAAAAATTAAGCGCGAGATATTTATAAGCTATTAAATTGTATTGGATTGTATTAAGTATATCTCGTATATTAATTAATAACAATTTGGAATTAATAACTGAATTTAAATGGCATGTTATTTCTACTTTCTAAAAATAAATAAAAACTATACGAAGCAAATTATAAATAAATACAAAATAAGTAATAAGTTCTAAATAAATACAAAATAAATATATATGTCCAATATTTATTCTTAAAACATTTTTAATGGTATTGCCTAAAATTTATGTTAGTCATTATCTTCGACAGTTCCCTGGAGCTTTGCTTTATCTATCGAAAGCTACCTATAGAAATGTAGGCTTTATCGACACAAAGAGAAATCGTAATATATACTTGGTATTCATAATACATATGTGTAGTATGTTAGTTTATTTAGAGCATTTGTTTCATTTAAATATAGGTACTTATTACAAACGATTAAAATTAAAATGTTGTGTAATAACGACCGCGAGGTTATTAATTTAAGATTGTATTATTATTGTGTAAACAAATAAACGTTTTATCGTATATTTGTGTATGATATAGAAATATATACAATATTCTATTTGGAGGACGCCGTCGGGAGGACAGTGCAACAATAGGTTCCCTCTACCCAAAAATACACGTATCTAGTACTACTGTAATCTACTATCAGTAATAAGTGAAATAGACACTAGTGAGAAATGGAATTATTTTTATTTGACTAGAGCGCAGTCTATAAAGACAAAAGGCGGTGTTGATTTCTGCCACTCAACCTGAGTTCAACCTCAAGAAATAAATAAATATTTATCAGAAATAATAAATATTAGTGTTAACTTTCATTACTTACATACTCAGTATTTGATTTTCTTCTTTCTGCCATCCTCTTGCTTTATTTTATTTATTTTCATTTTTCACTTTAGAAGAAGACTCTATTCTCCAGAAGTCGGTGGGAAATGGGATATGGGAGTATCTCAACACAACGTTCCCTCGCCTATTCTTAGCGTGAGGATAACAAAAAAAAAACCTACAAAGAACCTTTAAAATATTGGCTTAAAATGAGAGCTACTCATTTAGTAAGGATCAGATGTTGAACTTCAGTTTCGATACGCGCTACAGGCGTAGATTCCTAATTAAGAAAACGGTTGTACTTTAAATAAGCTGGAGTCATTTGTTCGGATTAACCGTTATCTGCAGCTTTTATACCTTAGTTTAGTCTATAAGCTTTTAAAGTACTTTGATTTATGTTAAATATATTTAGCATTGTGCTTTTAGCTTAAACATTATTAGATGCTATTAAATTTATATTATTTATTTGGGGAACGTAGTGTTTTAACACTAGCTTCCCTCTGCTTACCCTGCGGTGTGCGGGACACAACGTAATTAATTAATTTGAATTAAATTGGAATTGGAATTTTAATTAAATTAATTTAAAGAACTGGTTATCAAAATGTAAACTTTATTTCTACTTATCTTGGGTATCTTGCAAGGATTCTCCTTCTCATGAAGTATTTCTTCCCAGCTGCTTCACAATATTGACAAGGATTTCAGTCAGCTTAATATACATATTATATATATTATATGTATGTATGTATGTATATTCTCTTTCGTGAACCGCGGATTGGATGTCGTTTAATGAACGCCATTATACAAAGAGTTCTTTTGAAGGAGACCACATCTAATTATTCTGTGCTGTTTTATAAATGTTATTTTATTCTGTTTACCTTGCATGTTTTAAAACCTTCACGAGCTTGGAAACAGGATTAATGTCTGTCTGTATATCTATGTCCAAAATAAATAAAACCCAATATGAATAAAATTTTGATAAAATATTTATTCGTTGTAAGTAAAATATTAATAGAAGAAGAAAACTATTTATAGTAAATTGTGAAAATTTTGCGTTTGCATATACACGTAGCAAGGTAGGTAGAGGAAACCTGGGAACCAAGTGCTAAGATACTATTAAGACACTATCGTTTCTCTTTTTCCGCCGAAATCTTGAGGCATTGCATGTCGAGTGGTGGAACTCAACGCTAAGCTTTGCCTCTTTTTTATATTTTATTATACATATATTTTCATTTTGCCCCGTAAAGAAAAGAAGTTAAACAATCAGTAGGTAACTTTTACACACGCACACACACACACACACACACACACACACATATATATATGTATATGTATATATATATAGTAAGTGGCATATATATTTATAGCCACTTACTGCAAACAAACTTACCAGCTTAATATTAGTATACAATTAAAGTAAAAATATTTCTTGTTTGTTTTAAATTAGACGACTGTTTTTATAAAAAAAACGTTTTGTTTTAGTACGATGCCTTTGAAATCTATCTAATCTTTTATAAGTATCATACCTTTGCATATAATGTTGTTATTTCCTAAAAAAGGTTAAATTTATTTTTTGCGGTTTTACCAGGAACATTTTCATTTTCACGAATATAGATAACATGTGGGGTAGGAACAAAGAAGCAGCCTAATTAGATTAGATAAAGTTTTAATGTGGAGCTTTAAAAGTTAAACAGAACTTACACTCTTTTGTTTTCCTTATTATTCTTAGAGTCACGTAAATACTCTTTTTGAATTTATGTCCTTTCGTATTAAAGAGGGTAAAAGAGGTGTAATTAACTTTATTAGAGTCACAAATTATTTCACTTAATTTACATATCAAAGGAATATGAATGATTATGAAGATGATTTTAACTCTAAATAATTAACTAGATAGGAATTAAAACAGTATTTGATTCCGAAAAAACCGGTTAAGCACGAGTCGGACGCGCCCAGGGAGGCTTCCATGCCAACTTAAGGATTGTAAGTCAACGGGAACTATAATTTACAAAAGTTGACAAACTTAAGCTTACGGGCACCTGTACTCATTTTGTATGAAAGGAACTACAAATATATATAAGTTAGTTCTTAACCTAATGAATGGTTATTAATTCTTCTCACTTCGTGCCAAATTTCATAACTGTAGGTCCACGGAAAGGAAAATTAAGATAAATGGTTTTAAAAGACGAACAGGCGGACAACAAAGTAATCCTATAAGGGTACCGATTTTTCCTTCTAAGGTACGGAACCCTAAAAATAAATTTATCTCCGTTTTTTGGTTACCTATTACAAATAACAAATAAATACATAGAAGTTACATACAAGCTCCTTTAGGTACGAAATACGTTAAAGGAACCATACATACTCGTTACATATATTGTTGCAAAATTTATTATACCTACTTTGTAATTAACTGGGATCGATTTTGCATGCGTGTTAAAGGCGAAGGAAGCATGACAGGACAGGTAATTTGTAGTGATTGCCTTAATTGTCCCTCAACTTCGACAACGTAACGTGTTGTTAACTATCGACGTAGGTAGGTAGCTACGTATCGGTTGTTATGTTAGTTTGAGTTATTATAATGTTAATTCTCTCTCTCTTTCTCCTATTTTACGATTATAATGTATAATTTGTATAGGTGCAGATATTTTCTTCATAAATTTATAGCTACTTTTTCTTGTCACCAAACTACTGTATCCCGCACATAGCAGGGTAGGAGGGAATCTAGGACTCTTGTGTTAAGATACTCTATTCTTTTTTCATTAAGTTACCAGAGCGAGTAAATAAAAATATTAAGTATTTCAGTATAGAGATCAGTTGTGGAGCAGGGGCACAATTGTGTGTGTAAACGTGACTGGTTGTTCTTTCGATCCCCACTCGAGGAAATAATATATTTATTTTGATATATGTTTTATTTTTTTCGGTCTCGTGTCGAAAACGTTTTTTTTATAAAAACAGTCGTCTAATTTAAAACAAACGAGAAATATTTTTACTTAAAATGTATACTAATATTAATCTGGTAAGTGTGTTTGCAGTAAGTGGCATATATATATGTAATAGGTACCTACTGATTGTTTAACTTCTTCTCTGTACGGGGCAAAATGAAAATATATGTATAATAAAATATAAAAAAACGGCAAAGCGCAGCGTTGAGTTCCACTACTCAACACACAACATCTCTAGGATTCACCAGTAAACGGAGTGTCACTCGTCTCCCTCTGCCTACCCTACTACATGCAGGATACAGCGTAAAGCTAAAAGCTAATAAAACCTATATATTTCATTAATTTCCATTAATATCATAATTTAGGTTTTTTTATGTTTAATATAGACGAGCAAAAAAGTTATGTAAATCAATATTGTAGTTGGCTTTTGTAGTTGCACAGCAATTTAATGGTAAAATAAAACCGAAACGCTATCTGTGAACACGAGTGCTGTACACGTAAGAATGGAAATTCAAACAAAAATGAGATATTTTTTAGCTTCATAGTGACTCTCGTGTAGAACTGAGAGAATATAATAAAATGACGCTACGTTTTTCACCATTTTCAACTGCATGCTGTATTCCGCCTCTAACAGGACAGGGCAGGCAGAGAAAACTCCGCAACCAACTTTCCACTGAATTCTGAAGACGTTGCGTATTGAGTGGCGGAACTCAATTGCGTACTTTGCCACAAGACCGTAGAAATGAAAATATTAAATAGTTAATTTCGTCGAGTTCAGATGGAACTAACAACCTCTCACTTGTAAACTAACTAGCCTATATATAACATGTATTTAAACTTCTTAATTCGAACAATAAAACTCTAATCTACCCTGTCTAGAGCACAATTGCGAATAGCTTACCCGTAGCAAGTCCCAAGTCCCTCTTACTTCCGCTCGAGCGTCGCCCCAGATCTGTGCAGTGTGCATGCACGGGCATACACGATACTTTAATGCTCATGAATAAACAGTGAGGGGATTAACTTTAGATATGTACATAATTAGAGTACCGCTTTTCCTAGTGTTGTACTGAAATAATTGAAAATTGTTTTTTTTTTTTTAATAATAATTTAATCAGCTTCGTGCGGTATCCCTCACATAACAGCGTAGGGGGAAGGAATCCAGGATTAAGACCACCACTATATTCGAAGCATTGTGTGTAGAGTGGTCGAACTCGTTGTGTCGGAAAAACATATAAGTATTAACCGTACAAATGAATTTATTTGATATATTTCTACGAATAAATAGTAAAATAGTGAAACATAAGAATGAATTGTATTAACACTAGTTTTTCGGTACAATTCAACTAGAGTTCAAATAAAAGGCGAATACAACAAGAAAGAGCTTAAAATTATATTAATTTACATAAAATAAATACTTTTAAGCAAAAAGGATAAATTAAACTAAAACTTTATAACATAATCTATATATATAAAAGGACTTGTCCTCACTGACTGAGGTAAGACGCACGCACAGCCGTAACCGCTGTGCGTAGATATGTGAAATTTGGACAGATGTTTACTTTCATAATCTGGACATCCACTAAGAAGGGATTTTAAAAGTTTTAACCCTAAAGGGGCGAAATAGGGGTTGAAAGTTTGTATGGAAAAAAAATTAAACCGGCACAGATTTTTATAAAATTTGAAATTTAGATTTTTAAAAGTATTTAATTGAACACGTGTTTCATCGTTTTCTAGAATTCTCCCTCTAAGGGTGCAAATAAAGGGTTGAAAGTTTGTATGGAAAAATTCTTAAATCGCCACCGATTTTTATAAAATTTAATATTTAGACTCTTAAAAATATTTAATTGAACATGTGTTTCATGGTTTTCTAGAATTCACCCCCTAAGGGTACAAATAAGGGGTTGAAAGTTTGTATGGAAAAATCTTTAAATCGCAACCGATTTTTATAAAATTTGAAATTTAGACTCTTAAAAATATTTCATTAAACACATGTTTCATGGGTTATTAGAATTCACCCTTAAATACGCAAGCAAAGCTGCGCGCGTCCGCTAGTATTCAATAAATATATATTGTACTTCCTGTACGAAACAGCCAGGGAAGTATAATTGAGCTCGTGTCTGACTGGTAATTGCACGTCGCGTAACTGTCACAACAGTTTACTGCGCCGGTCTTTGTTCCCGGCGAGCTAAGCCCGCTAAGCCCGCCCTACATAGGTGCATGCAGCATGCATGGACAGGCACCAAACTTAGATGCTGCTCATTAAGGACAGACAGACAGTTTGTTGCTATGAAGGTGTGAACTTACTTGGCGGTATTCGATGTCAGAAGGTATAAGGAAAAGTTAATTTAATTAGGAAATAGGATATTTTAAGTATTATTGCGTGGTAAGTAAGGACATCGTAGTGATTGGTCACTACCGTTTCTTCCATTCTAAATTGGTGATAAATATGAATGAAAACGGCATCACAAGATTGTTTAATAAATACGTGCCTAATATACTTATGACAACACATTCTAATCAACATTAAACTTCTTTAAATTACATAACCACATTAACACATAAAACGAAATCGCTAAGACGAAATGGAAACATTTGCATTTTAATAAGCCCGAATGCAATTTGTGAACTCATTACCCTGTACAGCTGGTCTTAGGCTTCCATTACATTTCCGGAAGACGAGGTACCTCCAGATAATAATCGAACACTTAGTTGGCACTGAAACTGCAAATGAACTATCCGTATGGACCATATGCCACGAGAGGCACTATACGAGTACGTGCTGCTTTACGGTACGGTTGCCTAATTGTTATTTTAGTCTTTTCCTTTTCGTTGTTTTTATTCCAAATCTGTGTCTTTTTTATTACTTTAAAGATGTAGAATTTGAGATTGTATAACTGTAGTATTAATACTAAGAATTTTATAACAAAGGTTTTATTTATTTTTTATTATTGAACAATATTGAATATTTATAGAGATTAATTTTAACTAAGTTTAAAATAAACATATAAATAAAAAAAGCCTTTGTAGGCTTCTTTTATCTAAACATATCAATTTAAAAAATCTTATATAAATAAAGTAAACTTAAATTTTAAGTCGCTATTAAGACTGAACGGTGTCGATTATTGCTTTTCGATATTCTACGAGGAATATCTGGAGCCTGTCACAAACTTTAACCCACTTTTACACTTCGCAGAGCGTTAAATTTTTCAGTTCTCTTTGTGAGAACGTTTGCTTTATAAAAGAAATTCTAGGTGAAGTTTTCTTGTTTTAAAATTAAAGGCATTGACTAAGTTAAATTTTTCGTAGCACGTGTGGACTTTTTAATAAATATAGGTATATTATCTGTATAAAGTTTCTAATATATTTTTGTTACGGCATATGAGCAGTAATAAGAATGCATTTTATAAATTCAATTGATAAAATTCATCGTAATTATTCATAAATAATTATGTTTTATATTTACTGTCAAATGCGTTGCAAATCGCAAGCCACATGTTGTTTAACCACATCCACGGTACATGTAGATGTATTAAAAGTAATTTTAACATATAATTATTGTATTGAGGCTAGACGTGGCGCGGGGCCACAGAGTGTAGTAAACGCGACTGGTCGTGGATTCGATTCCCAGTCGAGGAAATTAAATATTTAATATTAATATTTCTTCCTTCTGTGGTGGCAACACACAATACCTCCAGAATTCTGCGGAAAATGAGCAGTGTGATGTCCTAACACTGCTCTCTGCCTACAAAAATAATAGTCATATAAATATGCGTTATATAATAGATATAAAATTTTATTGTTATTTAAAATAATCTTCAAATGACATCTATGTAATTCGAATAAGCTGTAAGCATCGTAAGTAATATTGCTTTTGGGTGTCGTAAAGCTCCGTTGACGGGTATACCGCATGAATGAACTGTTAGCTTCAGGTTGCCGCATAAATTACTTTGTAGGGTAACGATGTGCCCCTAAATACCGGGGGTTAATGAATTTCGAGCATGGGAACGGGGGCTTAATCCAAAGGTACTTACTATGTGGAGTTCATTTGTAAATTAAAGTAAGAAAATGGTAATTCATTGTTATGTAATGTACATCGTAAATTTAAGTAAGTTGTTATGTAATGTACATCCCACTTTCCCTAACTTAATTAATGTTCCTTTTGAATTTAATATATATTTGTTTATTTGTTTTTATGTACTTAATATATTGTTAATGTGTTATAATATATTAATATAAATTTTCTATTTAATATAAACTTTTATACAACTCCAACATCCAAAGGTTGCCTGAAAGAGGCCGCCTCGTTGTGCTTTTTTAGTATTTTTTTAAAGTTTGTACGTTACAAGAGTTAGTTACGAGCTATTTAACATCACAGCGATCTAGCTAAATAATAAATAATATAAAACGTAGGCGGATAAAAGTTACATTTAAGTTAATATCAAAATACTAGAAATATTTTTAGAAGATCTGGTCAAACAAGGTAAGGTGGGCGTATGTAGCTTTTACGTAGTAAAAATATAGGAACAAATTAGCTCGTGGAAAACAAAACACACAAACTTAGCCGGCGTACCCTATAATGTTTGTCTTTGAACGCAAATATTACACAACCTACGTCAGCATCGACTCGAACATGTTTACATTCGTAAAAGGTGCTTAAAAGCTGTGTTATCTTGTAGAATATAAATATATCTTTAGTATATTATATTAATTACATATTTGAGGCCAGTCGTGGCGCGGCGCTGGGGCACTAAGTATGACAGTAAAAGCGACCGGTTGTAGGTTCGATTCCTACTCGAGGAAATGAAATACTTAAAATATTCATTTTTCCATTGTATAAATTTTAAGTAAACAAGCTTATTTCACATTTAAACTTCATATTTAAAAAAACTACAGTAAATTTTCCACCATGAAAAACATTCTCATTTTAGCATGTAATTAACCGACAGAGATTCAGTAAAATTAAATTTCTTGATTGCGGCTCTACTACCGGTTCGCGCCTGGCGGCTGCTTCGCCCCACCGACACTCTTAGTACCGACAAATTATTTATTAGCCATTTAAGGGGCATTCCAAGGAATTTAGCGCTAGGGAAACGAGCTTTACTACAAAATTAAATTGCTATACAATTACTTTAGCACTATTTTTTAATTATAATTTTAAGATATTGTAAAATTTATTCTTAGAAATTATATTTTTTTTTATTATTAGCTTCACGCTGTATCCCGCGCGTAACAGGGTAGATAGAGTCTAGTGCTACGACGCTCCAATCCCCACTTATTGCTGAATCTTAGATTCATTGCATGTCGACTGGCGGATCTCAACGCCGCGCTTTGCCTGTTTACCAAAGCGAGAGAATAAAAATATTAAATATTTCATTTCCTCGTCTGTAAATCGAACTAACAACATATCGCGTTTTCAGTTGCATGCCTGCGTCCATGCGCCACGAATGGCCCGACATTAGTATAACAACATTTATTATACTAAAAGAAAGAAAGAAAGAAAGAAGTGTAGAAAGTTAACTTGAAGTGATAAAAAGGTATACATATTGTGTTAAAAGATAAAGAGAAACTGAATAATACATAGGAAGTTGAAAGGTGTGATAACCCACTAACTAATGGTCCGTCCTGGAACCCGACCAGGGATATTTATCATTCACCAAGAGCCCCACACTGCGGTCATTGCCATGGCCGACACGTATCCTTGCTGCTCTATAGGTACCTGCTGTATACGCTGACCCTAGCTTAATTAATGTTCCTTTTGAATTTAATTTTCTAAGTAACCGAAAAGATGTGTAATTATTTTGCGTTTTAGGTAATTATTCATTGCTTCTGTTTGTTTCGCTGGAAAGTCATTAATTAAAAAGTTAAACTGAACTGTTTTCTATTATTAAAGGCATGTGGGTAAAACATGTTAGCTTATACAAATATAATTAACACAAAATTTTCGTTATACTAAAATATTAACAGTGACTAAAAATAAACTGCAAAAAAAACTTGAGGTAATCGTAGCGTGTCTTAACACGCAGGCTAGGCTAGGCAGAGGGCTGCCTATCCTGCCGCATACAGGATACAGCGTGAAGCTAAAAAATGATAAAATAAACTACTTAGGTATATGAAGCCTTTTATCATACGAAGGTATTTGTGACACAGAATATTTACCAAGATTTTAAAACATAAAACTATAAATAAAAACATATATAATGAAAAGAAAATATCAAGCAAAACTTTAATAACCAAATGTTGCTATTTTAAAAAATATATGTACATACGTATATGTTTTTTCTTCACATTTATTTAATACGGCTTAGCGTGATTCATTACATTAATTAATAAATAAATTATAAAGAGAATTTTTATCTTCACGTATTTATAAGAAATAATACAAATGAGTAATATAAAAGAACAAATCAAATTTAAATAACTTAAGATAAAAAAAAACATTGCATATAAAATACATTTTACAACCTTTTATGTCAATTTAAAATAAATCTAACGTAAAATTGTAGAACTTGCAAAACTTACTTTGTGCCGTTTCCACGTCGTTTTCCCTGACAATATCGTTCGTTCAAACATCTCGCGTCGCCGGGAGATTTTTCTTTTAACCTTTTCATATCCAAAGAGGTCACTTATTTTTACAATGGCGACGTTTTATAAGCGCACTAGTGACCCATCTATCTCCACCCGTCTGGGTTGACACTCGGCCCTTCTAATTCTTTTATGTATGTAAGTGCTAAACCGTCGAATAATACAATAAGTACGAAATAATAATATAATACACAATTTTTTGTCCACAATTCGGCAGAAAGTGGGGAATGAAGTGTATTAACACTAGGTTCCCTCTGCCTACCCTGCTGTGTGCGGGATACAGCGTGAAGCTGATTTTTTATTTATTTGTATTTTTGCATGTTTTTTTTTCTAAATGGTCCACAACTGTCGCGTTTACAGTCACATGCTTGTAAAGCATTTTTTTTCATTAATATAAGCCTTATGCCAATTTGAATTTTATCCTATATTAGAATAATTTCATTATATTTATTAGTACAATAGAACAATACGATTTCAGTGTAAGTAAATTCAAAGAGACGTCTGATTCTGTCCATCAGAAGTCTATGGCTTTGAATATGAAAGAGATAAACTGGTGAACAATAAATGTCTCCCGTGAATGCTGATAATATGGTTTATCGTAGAAGTTTGTTGCTAACACGAGAAATTATATACATTTTTCATAACCGTTTATAATAATTGCTGTATTAATCATTATAATAATAAAAAAATGCAAATAAAACCGTTATTTAACCTAATATTTGTATTATTTTATATGATATTTATGTTTGAACAATAAATTTAAACAGCGTTTATTTTTAAACACACAAAAACAAAACTTCAGCTAAGAGCTAATATTAAAATAAAAATATAACAAAGTGATTAATATGAGCTAAGCCAGCAATTTATCAGTTAAAGCGCAAAGCCCCGCAACCGTTATCCTATGACATTGTACATCATAAATAAAGAATAACCTGTAATAGTGTTAGGCAGTTATTAATAAACTTTGGTATATATAAAAATAAATAAATAAACTCAGTATTGGCGATGCAATATAGGTAACAATATAGGTAACATGGCGCAGGGGAATAAGGGTGTGAATGAAACGCGACAGTTGAAGGTTCGATCTCCAATCGAACGAATGAATTAATTATTTTATTTTATTTTATTTATTTATGGATCCACCAACATTTGTTTACATCAATACATACAAAAAAGATACATAGTAAATGGAACTAAGACTAAATGTAACAAACACTTACAGGTAGATACATCTTGCTATAATAGACCGAAAATAAACTCCTAAGCGTAGAAAACAACACAAAACAAAAAAGAAAATTAAAAAAAAAAAAACAAAAAATTAATATATATTTTAGCATGTTTGATTTTTGGTGATCAATATTAATCGAATCTTGCCAGTTGAATCAGCATTAATGTCAAATAGGTCACTGTACTCATTAACCAACTTGCAAAGTCTAGGCACAGGAGAGTTTGATCCAAACACTGTTTTCCAAAGTGGGGGATAAAGGAGGGTTATTATATTACGGGGAAATTTAATGTTTATTAATGTTTTCATTTCTTCGCTCCGATGCCCAAAATTAAAAGCCCAGCGTTGAGTTCAGCCACTCAACTGCTGAATGCTTAGAAAAAATCGGCGGAAAGTGTGGAATGGAGTGACTCAACATTAGCTTCCCTCTGCCTACCCTGCTCCATGCGGGATACTGCGTGAAGCTGATTTAATGTTTTCTAATATAATTATTGTATGTTCGCTATCATTGGACAAAATCAGGGCTTTAAGAGAGAAGTGGCTTCAATTACACGGCCAAGCCCGGTGTCACAGCGTTCCAGACGTTTAATTAATATCCTCTCATCCCCTGTAACGACGGTACAGTTTAGATGCTGGCTATCAAAAATTGCCTCATTTTGTCGTTTTAATCTATATTTATATGATGGTATTAATAATATACTTACAGAAATTGAGGAAATTTTTATGTGTGTACGTGAATAGTTGTTATTTATTTATTTATTTCTAATCGATGGTGAACTTATCAGCTAAGTTGCAACTGTCTAGCGGGAGGTTAGTAGGCTATTTCCTAGGGCGGTAGATTTTTGAGGATGGCAAATTTGCGTATCTACTTTTTTTATTACATCATAGTAATTTAAAAAATCCTGTTGTCAAAAAAACCCCATTCTCATTAAATCATTTCCGTTCCCTTATTTTTCACCCAATTCTGGTGGCATTGCGTGTTGAATGGCGAAACTGAACGCCGCACTTTTGTCTCGACACCAGAGCGAAGAAATGAAATTATAAAGAACTAGAAACGGCGTTAATTTATTGTTGAAATGTTTTTTTGAATTTTTTTTGAAAATAATGAACAAAGTATAGCTTCATGCCTTTTCTCGCATAGCAGAGGGAATCTTGTGCTAAGGTATGCTCTTTCCTTACATTTTTGGGAAATTGTGTGTTCCTGGCGAATGCAGTAAGAAATATAATCGGTCCCCCAAGTGGGGATTCAACCGAATCTATCGAATAAATGAGTATGATCGGTAGTTACATTTATATCTTTTTACAGTTTATTCCCTTTAATTATGAAAGGTAATCGAACACACGGCCGTCGCGTCTCTCATCTTCAAATATGTTTAATCATCATATCTTAAATTAAAACCAATAACATTTTACAATAGTTGTTTAAAAGTAATAAATTATATTATCTTTAATACTCTATGTGTAAAATCTTTGCTTAAACGGAAATCGTATTATTCGAGTACAAACTGCTTAGAAAGCGCAAACTAACGCTAGCCCGTCAATATACCAACGTCTTTGTGTACAGAATATAGTCACAATTTGTAGAGGAGACGCTGGCTGCTGCTGTCTCGATAAGATAACACTGATCGATGTTCTGCACTTAAGCCTGCAAGGGCTGCAAGCTAGCGTTGGAAATCATTTTGAGAATATGAGAACATATTTTAATGAATTATAGTGCTAGCTCCTTAACGTGTCTTATATACTGCTATTGATTTCGTAATAGTTTACATTTATATGGTATAGAACATATGTAGGTACTATCACTATTAATGAATGTATTCTATATTGTAAGCATATTCGTGTAACAGTGGGTTGATTTAGGTAAAAAAGACAATAAAAGCAGTGGAATTGTGTCAACCGGGAACAGTTGCTTATAGGCGGAAGCCCTGATTGGAAGGTATCTAGTGTGTAGTGTTGTTATTGAGTGATACATGTCACTTATTGTAATTACGTGGAACCTCTAGCCGAGTACGTTATAACATATATATGGTATGTGTTTTTATCGTGTTATTTTGTTATAAGTTAGGTATATATATACCTACTGAATAAAATGTTATACGAATGTGAACGAAGTCGTTTTTTAAGGACTGTTTTAGTATTAATTTTATTAGTTTTTTAGTTCGTATGGTATCAGGTGTAAAAAATTATCTGCGTTATGAATTGGATATACGAGTATGTTGAAGTGGCGCAGCGGAACAGTTTCTGATTGTAAAGGCAATAGTTATCAGATAACTATATGGAGAAATATATTATATTCAGCGACGACAAGCAGAGAAAAGAGTGTTTTGACACTAAGTTGCTATGTGGAGCTCTATAAAAAATAGTTTTGTATAATTTTTAATATACGGTACGAGTAATTACATGTAATTATTATAATGATTTGCAATTTACAAATTAGCTTAGAATGACACTATTATAATAAAAGCAACTTTGTATTTAACTATCAACCTCGCTGTCAAGCTCAAAATTTTCTGCTGTCATTGTGCGGTTGATTTATGCAACGATATTTTAAGCCATAACGACGTTACGGCCAATTTATAGATTATAGACAATATACAAACTATATTCATGTTAAACCTCATTACATATTTTAAATAACTTTCGTTTTGGGATATCAATAGTTAATATTAATTATAAGAACACAATATTTTAATATTATAATATTAGAAAAAGATTTTTTTTCTGTAATATAATATTAATTATCTATTTTTAATGTTATAAATGTCAAGATCTTTTCTAACATAAATTTTATTATACAGATAAATTAATATTGCATAACCATAAAACACCATTTATATTATTATTTACTTTATAGGTTATTAAAGTAAATAACCGGTAATGTCAGTGGGTTTATAGGTAATTTTATAAATCTGGAGTTTTTTTACATTTTCAAACTTATAAATGGGTAGACAATAAAGGAAAATGGGAGTCAAAGTTACAAATGGTTCATTGCTTTTTATTGCTACCACAGGTGAGGGTTTATTGTATAAGTACCGGCAATTAAACTGTATGAACGTAGGTTGTTTGTTTAAAATTTACTTTGCAATTTTATATAAAAGTTTTACGTTGGTATTTATTTGATAGCCAGGCATGTGTTCAGCTAGTATTACACGTTACGCGCGTCATTTCGGATTTTAAGAATTGTATTAAATGCCGTAGAATAAGATGATTTCATATTGTTTAATTTTTAATTGTAGAATATAAGGATAGATCATTATCATTCTTCTTATATAGATATTGACTTCATGTTTCATTCTACTATCAGGAAAATTAATAGAATTTATACTATATAAAAAGTAATATATGCTAAACTAAAAGATATATTTAAGTTTACTTCGCGATCGTCTTAGAAAGAAAATGCTACAAAAATAAAATGTACAAAAATATATAGCTATCTATATAGCATTGGATTTTTTTTAGTTACGAGTAAAAGCAGACAGAGTTCTTCTAACTTTAGAGTAGACTACGTCGTGCTACGGCATAACGAAGACTTACAAGTATATACTTATTCCTTGTTTCTCTGTTTTCCCGTACCCTTCTCACAAACAAAAAATGTTCCAATCATCACTCAAACATTTGTAGGTATTTAATCTTATTATATAATATACCTATATTAGTTATATAATTCAAAAGACAATTTTGTTTTATCATTCAATATTTTAGCAATATAATTTTCCCTATAACACATTCTATCAAAGTAATACCTTTAGATACATAGAAAGCCATCGATTTAAGGATAATCCTTTAGATCCTAGTCTTTTGGATCAAAGCCAAGTGAGCATAGCAGGTTGGCCTCACTTACTACGGAGTGTGCTTACCCGGGAGCCTATTACAAATAAAGCGCTCCAAATATGTTTACATATGCATTACTGGAACATTCACATATACATATATATGTAAAATATTCATAGATAACTAACTTTATCTTATAATTAAGAAATGGTACTATATTTTAGACGGTATAGGTTCAATTCCCACTCAGGCAAATGAATTATTATTTCGCTCTGGAACCAAAGCAAAAGCGAGGTGCCGCTACTCATGATTTCGGCAAAAGGTTGGAAACGGAGTGTCTTAACACTAGTTTTCATTTACCAACCTTGCAAAATGCGAGATACAGCTTGAAGCGGAAACAAAAAGCTTAACAGATTTATAAACATTGTTGTTCTGTTTAAAGATATTATGATTTAAATCAAATCTTTTTAACAAATACACGTTTATTTAGTAAGACCTAAATAGATAATATTTAAATAGCATATTTCTCCCTTTCACCTACATATATTAACATATGGGTTCCTTCATTTCCACTATTACATACAAGTATATAATTAATTCACCACGCTTAATTGGTATTAGAGGTCACCATCCATGTTTATCTCAATTTGGCGAAGCATCAGCGCTTAGTCCGCCGGTACAGCGCCGGTACAGCGCCGGTACAGCGACACTCACGTAATGGACTCTAAATTGCTTTGATCGTTTTTCCGGAAGGTTAATGAATTTTCTCGCTCCAATAAACATTTCCGTTCAGCGATGTGATCAACTCTTCACTGTTATGATTTTCAGTAATATTTGTATGAAATTGAAATAACAATACCTTCATATAGTAGGAAGGAAGGGAAGCTAGTGTTAAAACACTCCACTTTCCGCCGAATTCTACCGAAAGCGTAATGTTTTTTTTTTTTTTTTTGGTTAATGCCAAAGTAATGTTGGTATAGGGCAAAGAGCACTTTACCGTATTATTCACCAGGCGAAGGTATTAGCCAGATGAGCCACTCAAAGGTTAATCTCGTTTTTATTCAACTGAAATGGGTTTCAGAGCTCGTATGCACGCAAAAAATCATCCCCCTCATATATATTATGGTATGTATGTATTTACGTATGTGTGTACACTGTATGTGTAGATGACCTAATCTTTTAAATGTTATCTAATATTATGGGGGAAGGATGATTTGGCTTATAATTGGCAATCGACAACAATAATATAATTCGGAAAAAAAAAGGAAAATAGACCAACAGCTATCGCTTGAGCCCTTATTCAGATTAATTGTTTAATATGCAGAAGCCGTTCAATTTTTAATAATGGAAGGGCGAACTTACAAAAAGTAACAAAATCGATGACTCCTTTAAGTAAAATTTATGAAGAATTTTTATAGCCGCTTATTAAGTTATACAAAAAATAGGAAACGCCTTGTAATAAAATTGATATAATAACTTGCAACATTATTGATTTTTGCCTAATGTGGCATATACACATAATTGGATTTTTATTTATTTTAATAATTATGTTTTTTTACTTATATACCATCTTGCAGCGCTAGTGAGATATTTCCAATGGCTGTGAATTCGATTCTCACTCTAAGGAAGGATTATATGTAAACTATTTATATTTTCTCACTTCAGAAGACTTACATAGGGTTCCGCCTCTCGAGTCTCGACATGCAATTTCTCTAAAATTGGACAGAATAAGGGGTAGAGATTGTTTAAGGCTAAATTGCCTGTGCTGTGTGTGCTTTTTTTATTCTTCCACTTTTAGTACCTCTTTAAAAGGTTAATATATCATATTTATATAAATATTCATCCAATATTTCCTACGTTAAAAGGTAAGGTTTATACATTATTTCTTTTTTTATCAGGTATCTGGCACAACCACGAGAACACGGTGGCAATGAGCGGGGGCCCCCGCCGCGGCCGATAGTACAGCGCGCGCCCGCGCAGGCCCCCGTCCCCGCACTCGCGACCGCGCCCCCCCGCAGCCATGGTGCGTGACAAGAAGTCGCCCCACAAAACTGATTCGCAGAAATGTAAGTCACGTTCTAAATTTACTTAGTGTTTAATTTAGCTCTAGGACCTTTGGAAATATTTGGATATCTTTTGTTCTTTTTGGTTTGGTAAAGTTTCTCTGACTTGAAGCAATGGCGGCGAAATTGAATCATTTTTTTAAATTTTTTTTCTTACTAACAATTTTTAAGACATCTTCTTTATTAAAAAATAGTTTATGTATAATAAGTTAAAAATATTAACATACGACTGGAATTTAGGTTTCAGTTTGTTCTATAATTATGTAAAACTCCTCGCAACGCTATGGGCTTGGCGCCCACCCCCATGGTGAATCCATGACACGATAAACATTGTTTTCATTTTTATTGCAATTTTATTAAAGGGTCAGTGGCAATTTATGTTTTTGAATATATTTATATTTAAATACATTTGATGAAAGTATGAAATGTTTTAATTTTTTTGTGCTTTGCCAGCCAGCTCGACGCCAGCTCGACACCAGAGCGAAATAATAAATAAGGAAAATAATAAATATTTAATTTCCTCGATTGTTACATTTACAGTCCCACGCATGTGCCAATGGCCCACGACTGGTCTCGTAATATTGCAAAGTCTGTGAATATTTTAGCTGACTTAGTGCTTAGCCCCTGGATGATTACCTGGCCTACTATGACGTGCATTAATTATATTTATATAAAGTTCTATTCATAATTATCATCAATTTTAGATTTTAATCAATAAAAATGTTAAATACGTTGCTGTAAATGCAAATATAAAGTTTATTTCAATTTATAATACCTTACATCGATAATTTGTAAACGCGCACAAAACCTGCTTCAAACTATAAATAGCGTAGGTACTTTAAACTGTATACATAATATTATGTATCGATGCAGAATACCGACGGTTTTTCTCATACAAGAAGAATGTATGCATATCAATAATAAACAATGGTACTTCGTAACATGGACGTATTTGGGATATTTTTCTAGAGGATACCAGGACATAAGATTTGAACAGATATGTTCGTATAAACGTTAATTCTTTCTCAATAAAAAAGTAAATTTTTAGGGTGGGCACGGACCAACTTCCCTCCCCCTATTCCTACACCCATGTTTCGTTAACATTTTTACCAGGAATATATAATCTCATCAAATAAAATACGATATGAAACGTTCGAGATGGATTGGGCTGTAAAAGGAGACGTTTAGGGAAATGTTCTACTTTGGTGACAACGCATAAAATGAGATTTACTATTGCCTGTAATATATTGTACTGAATTGTATACCTTTTTATAAATATATTCGAGAATATCGATCATTACTGATGGATTCTGTATGGAAATGTCGTAGCTTTTTGATATTCATGTTATTACTGGGAAGCTATAATTCCAATTTATAGTATGAAGATTTTATCCATGTGGAGTATACTCATATTACATATTGTCTTTCCTACGTCTTTCCTACGTTCCGCTTAGAAACGGTCATCGATAGATATACCTCTATTTTATAATAGAAAATATTTTTTTGTATTATATTCTAATGCCTATCCCAAAATGATTTTTATTATTTTATCTCATAAGTTACTTGTTCGTTTTGCTTTTATATATTTGCGTCTTTGTCTGTTTGTTTATTCAGATTAATCTTAGAAACAATCTGTTAAACTGATTTGAATGGCATTTTGATTTATCAATTACTTTTAGAAATATTTACCATACTATATCGAGTGTTTGCTGTGGACATTATAAAAATATATCGTTTGACGTATAGCAAAGGGGGCAGAGAGAACTTTATGTAAAAATGTCCTTTCCATTATCATTTCCTTTCCATCAGAAAAAGGGGCATTGCGTGTTGGTATATATTTACCGGAGCAGGCAAATTAAATTTCCTCGAGTGAGAAATGGAACCCACAACCGGTCGTGTTTACAGTCACACTCTTTTGCCTGTGTGTAACGACTGGCCTCCATAATACACACACACACACACACGCACACACACACACACACACACACACACACACACACACATCCATACGTATATTATTAATTCGAAAGTAACTCTGTCTGTCTGTCTGTCTTTTACGCAATCAGGGCCAAACCGCTAATTTAATTGTGATAAAATACTCATATAGAGATACTTGAGGGTCTCGGGATGAACATAGGATACTTTTTTTTCTCATATTTGTAATATTTTCGATATATACCAATATATTAAAATACTTATTAATTTGACATGCAATTTATTCCGCCATGTTTATAACAACCGCCGTTGCTAAGCAACGATTTGCAAAGTTTGTTGTTAGAAAACGTCACCCAAAATAAGTTTGCTTAACGCATACATGGCGCGCGCCGACTCAACCTTATGAGACACAAAAACAATATTCTCCAAAAATATTGTCCCTTAAATATTGTTTAAAAAAGTCCGCGTTGATATATACTATAGATATAGATTTGTATACATTAACAAAAAATAGATGATTTCTATATTTTGATATTCATCCTTATGAAAATAAATATAATAGTCACTTTTAACATTTCATCTCGATGGAAATTATACGTAAGATGGTTTACTGTATAACAATTTAATAAATAATTAAGGAGATGTCAGTGATTCGGAATGACCTAGCCTACGAGTGGTAGGTATCGTATGACCGACGCAAACGGGCAGATGACTTTGATGGTTTTGTAAATTTTTATATATTTTCGAATTACTGTTAATTTTTATTTAATTATTTGCTGCTTATTACTACTACTGCTTATTAATTTATCTCAGTTCGGTTATCTATACCGATGTTATACACTTAAAATATCTTAATTTTAATAATTTGGGATTTTATATAATATTGTTCGCAAAATTTATTAATTATTTAATATAGAAAAATGTTTTGTACGCGCGCACGGAAATCTTTTGGTACTTTTTCTAATTTTAACAATTTCCTTTAGTTACTTTTACTTCTTTTGTTTGTTCATTTCGCTCACTCAGATATTTTATCTTATAATAAATCTCCACTTATTATTCTTTTTTAACTTATTTTAATTATTTAGGCTTATATTTTGTTACATATTCCATTGAAAACCGAAAATAATTTCATAAATATATTTAATAAATAATCGTATAGTTCAAGCGGGCGTAGCCGCGTCCGGGCTCACTAGTATATATATATATATATAATCAACAATACATATGTACATGTGAGACTATTAAAATGTCATTATCATTTGAAATGAAATATTACCGTCATAATATTAACTTTTTCATAGCTTCAAAATGTCACAAGCCGTTTCATAAGCAGGTAGCTTTTCTCACGGTAATCTGGTATATTTCCTATGTTGTCTTTTAGATAGCAGAATAAATGGCTGCATTACAGCAGGCGCAATGCTATTTTGTCTGTTGTTGGGGCCTTTTACTCCCTGTATGCCTTTAAATCAAGATAAATTTGCAGTTAAAGGATAAATAAACCTTGTGAAAATTTTTAATTTAAAGTTTTTAATTTTAATAAATTAATAAACACGTAATTATAATCTGAATTTAAAAGAAATGATACCTATTTGTTGTCAGCGGATCCAAAATCATATGCAAAACAAATCAGATGTCAAGAAAAGGATAAAAAATGATGTTACAAGATTTTTAAAAGCTTTTATTTAACTTGCAATGTATGTACGAGTATGTGGGTTCGGGTGAAATCTTTGACCTCAATTTTGAAGAAGATATCGTCAACCGATTGAGCTTAATAAATATTCTCGTTAATAAACATTTAATTAAATTGAAATTTTAAAAATGTTGACTTAGCAGATTTTACATAATTAAATTAGTACTAGTTTAGTTACACAAGTAAATCGCGCGACAAGCTTTTATGATCACATAAATTGTGTACAATGAGGTTATGAGTTGATAGTTAAAATTTAAAAGACAAATTTTATTTTCTCCTTTTTAAAGCGTTTAAATAAAAGCTTTTTCTAAAAATGATATTTTGCTTTTAATTTATTATACATTATTGTCAAATAAGTACAGGTAAAGCGAGTTAAAAGTGAAATTTTGAAATAAAAACGCCGACAACTATTAGTTATCGTCCAACAATCAGTTTTATTAATAATTCTCACTCGAGCCGGACATCTCGGAGTACGTTGAAATTGACATGTCAGTCGATACAATTGGCGCAATTTGACCGGAATCGCTGTGGGAATTGAGTCCGGTCGCCAAGCGCTGCAACTTATATGTTTCAATATATCTCTTACTATCTCTACGTAATGTAGAGCGGCCATGTTTTCATGTTAACAGAATAGTAATTTTTTTTTATTTTTTCAATCTGGTTTATATTAAACTAAGTATAAATCTTTCCGTAAGCCGTCGTGGCGGAGTGGCATAAGGTGAAGGGTGTGACTGTAACGCGACGGCTATGGGTTCGTTAATATAATCAGCTCTGGCACTAAGGTAAAAAGCCTTGCTTGCTTTGAGTTTCGAAATGTAGGGAACGGAGTGTCTTAATACTACGTTCCCTCTGCCTACCCTGCTGTGTGCGCGACACAGCGTGAAGCTGATAAAAATAAATCATAATTTCATCTCAGCGTGCAATCATAAGAGTTGGACAGCCATTTGTCTTGTTTATAATTATTTGGAGAGAATTATCGTCCTTGTTATTGTTTGTTAGCGACAAACTCCTAAGTCTAATAAACAGAGTATCTTCGCTGAAGACACGAAATCTCCTTACTTCAGAATTTAGAATAACTTCCCTTTATCTCGATTTGGCGTTCGCATTATGTAATGTATGCTCATAGAAAGATTTGTATATATATTTTCTTCTTGTTAATGACTTAGTAAATCGTTGTAAGTTTTAGAAAAAGAAAAAAAGAAGCGAAAAAAAGAAAAAAATATGAGATATATTTTTGAAATTTAACTTTACACTCATACTATCACACAATTTAATGACATCCAATTCGCTTTTAAATGCGTTTTAAATTGGGGTATTCGTTTATAAATATATGAGGTCAGTGATAATATGGCCGTGGAAATAATATTTATTGAGCCCAGCCGTGGCGTAGAGGCACAAACGTATGATTGTAAGCTAGACAGGTTGTGAGTTTGATTTCTACTACAGGAAATGAAATATTTTATTAAATATTTCATTTTCTCGGGTCGTAATCGAACTATACAACCTGTCGCGCTTACACTTACACTTTGGGCATATTATTAAGTATATACTATATAATTAGAAGTATAATCCTATGTACCTAAAAGCATATAGAGAGTGTATTAATTGATATCTTTATTGCAATTACCAGACTATACGAGTATGTATGTATGGACATGTCAACTATTGTTAGTACCTCATTTAGTTAGTGTGCAAACAATTCAACTAATATTTGTTTAATATGAACTAAATTGAATTATGAATTTAAATACCAATTGATGTAGAATTTGTTTTGCTGTTAATACGACATATGTCAATAACACTAGCAATTATTAACTAAGCTTTATATTATAAAGAATTTGTATTAAGAAGGATTTATTTTTTTATATATTATTTTCATGATAATTTTATATAGTTATATGTATTTAAATAATAGTTAGCTTGAGATATTAAAATTTATTACATATATGTCATAAGCAGCTATAAAACACCTTGGAGAAATAACGTATCGAACTATATAAATAACTGAAGTACACAAGAGAAACTTCTACTTTTGACTTAGATTTATGAGGTAACTTAATGCTTCGTGAATAAAAGCGGTGCAAAATATTACACAATGCATCTGTACCATGCAACGAGCAGTATAAATAAACCTCTTCAGTTGATTTTATTTAGAAATAGTAAAAATAATGTTTTTTTTAAGTAAGGATCATTTAGGAAAAGTAAAAAATATAACCAATTTTATGTATGTGTTAAGGATTTTTTGAACTTTACACCGCTAATAGCAGGGTACGCAAAGAGACCCGAGTGTTGAAAATCACATTGCTGAATTCAAATTAATAATTAATTGTTCTTATTGTAACTTTACTATATAATAATCGTAGGCGTTGTAATTTATTGGGGTTTAATCCGGATACTTTCGACTGCCTTAAGCTCTACTCTTCTTGAAACACGACGTGTTTCTGACACTTAAATTTAACGAGAATATATAGTAAAAAACATGCACGTTTACATACTAAGCTGTATTGCTGCCTTTGCTGGTTGAATTGAATTTGCAAATTTCATGAATTCAAGTGAAGTAAAAATATATTGCTGATATAACAAAATTTCTTTAAAGTAGTTTTTCAATATTTTTGTTCAATTCAATTGTTAGGTATGTTCTACGTAACACAATTCTAATATTTTTTCCAAAACTATTTTCAGCGTGACAATAGTCGTTCAGTAACTAAAACATATAGCTTTGTTTTCAATTAATTAAGAAAACTTTGTTGAGAGTTAAATTACAAATTTTCAATAAAAGTTTACTGATATTATTGACACATTGCAACAAACGAATATTACCTTTCATTATTCGTTTTAGCTATGATTATTATTACAAATGCTGAAATTTATTTATATACATTTTATTATTATTCTTTGGTTTTTATTTTTTCCATTTACCTTTTGTTTCACTCTTTCAACTTCACGCTTTATTCCGGATATAGCCGGATAAACAGAGATAACTTAAAGATGCTGGTGGTCAAGATACTTGGCTCTCCTTTTCCTGTTTGAATTCAAGACATCGATTGTATAGTTGCCGTGCTCAACGGCTTTTTTTCATATAAAAAATCATATAAAAAGTGTTAGCATATTCGTGTAAAAGTGAGTAGGTGAAAAAGACAATAAAAGCAGTGGAATTGTGTGAAACGGGAACGGTTGCTTGTAGGCGGAAGCCCTGATTGGAAGGTACCTAGTGTGTAGTGTTGTTATTGAGTGATACATGTCACTTATTGTAATTACGTGGAACCTCTAGCCGAGTACGTTATACTGTTTGTATTTTTATAGTGTTTATTTTAAAAACGTTAACCGCTTCCGTTTTGTAACAAAAGTATAATTATTCAATAAAAATAGTTATTTTCTCCTTTAAAACACAATTTTATAGACGTTTATTGTAATAAACACTGAAGCGCAGTGTGTGTATAGTTTCACCGGAGTGTAGCTTAATTACATACAGTCACTGTTATACAAACTAATTATCTCGTAGTACAACATGTCTAGGATCTATGTACATATATAACTATTACTAGATCGTTGTAGGGAGACAGTTAGTAAGGCTAACTAGTTCAGTTATAGTTTCACAAGGTGTTGTGTGCTTTAGTAAGACAGTATTATTATTTCAACAAAGGACTCGTGTTGAAACTTTTGAAATTCAATTATAATTTTACATTTATATTTCCCTTGTCAATTCTTACTGTTTCCTATAAATAAATATAAACCTTTTTTCCTGTAGGTTGTCTGGTGTGTATCTGTCACAGACAGTTTACTCCAAAATTGCTGGACCAAATGCGTGGTGGTGCTCATTTGCTTCTATCTAAAAGCAAAGATGTGATGTAAATATTTTAATGGGATTAGAGATGCGGAACGGCGGTCCGTTTTGGATGTCAAAATAAAAGAAATTGCGTGATCTTTCGTGTAGTACATTTAACAAAAGAAATTATTGTAAGAGTTTCAAATATATTTTAATTATAGTAGCAAATATATAGTACCAAATTACTGATATTAGAAGCCCCCATCTTAAACACAAATAATAGTTCTCCGCTCAGGTAATCGATTTTGATATGAATTTTGATTACAATATAAGGAACATTCTCTACGCGAGCCTAATTCGTTCCTATCACACATATTAATAAAATAAAAATACCTACATGATATATTGTGAAAATACCATAATTTTAGAAAAATATTCTCAACCTGTAAGATGTGAATTTCATAAGTATGTCACTGACAATACGCTCCTTGGAAAAGCTTCGCGCTAATTGGATTATCGGCTTCCGTGGGATGTTGCAACTTTCATTTCCGCAATAGTCAGGTTCCTGGAATTTCCGGAAACGATATGCGGTATGTAATAGGAATGACTTTAAAGCATTACTTTGCGCATTTCTGATATAAGCTGTATGTATTTCCTTAACATATAACGAAAGATATTAATATTACAAACTAATTCCTGCCTGCAGTTTCGTTTGCGTAGTTCCAAAAAAACCATGATGTTAGTAACGCAATAATTTCCTTTAATTTTGCCAAGTTAACTTCTTGCAGTTAATATTTTTAATACTTGGATTAATGTACGCATTTATAAAGAGTGACTATATAGACCAGTCTTCCTAGTTTCCTCTGGGGTCCTAGAGTGAAACTCTCTTCAGGTGTTCCGGTGTTCTTTTATTTTTTCAAAGTTATCAAAAAGTGCTCACGTGAGCAGCTTTTCCAAATGCGTTGTATTGACATCTCTTAAAGCTCTTAGCTCATTAGTTGGGCCACTACGACTCCCAGTCATTTTATCTATATTTATATTTTTTAAATACTTCTAGAGGTCTTCTGTATATTCGAACGTAAGAGTAAGTGTTTGAACCCGAACCTTCTGACTAATACAAGTTCTTCATTTAACACTTTTCAAAATTCTTAGTCTCACTCTAAGTCATTGAAAGTAATCTTTCTATATCTATAAATTTCAAAACGTGTCTAGAAGCGCCTATTAAAAAAATATTGCAAATATCTTTAAAAATCACGATTCAATAAGTCATATAGTATGGCACAGTTTCCCCAAAGTGGGACACGTGTAATTCCAAATAAAAAGTTGACTGTGACGTTTGTGGTAAAACCAACGTTGCGTTACAGTACCTAATAGATTCATAGTTTTCCTTTATGTTAAACATTAGTTTATAGCAAAATAGTTAAATATTTGAATAATCAATGCTTTCCAAATATCCTTCTGTTTTTATCATAGGAGAATAAGGTAATTTAATAATTTTAAATGGCTATACCTTGAAGAGTCCTTTTTTGCACGCAAGAGTTAAATTAGGCATTCCCGAGCTATGGATTCTTCTGGTTCTTCTTTTCTACCATGTCCGATTAATTATTTATACCAGTCTATATGATATTTAGTATAACTAGTAAACAATTAGAACAGATTCGATTGAAATTTTCTAACTGCCCCTAGCAAGGGGTTGGTTGAAATATTTTTTTAAAGTTGAGTGATCTAAAATGATATTGTCAATTTGTGAATAGATATATATGTTTTTTCATTTAAAATATTGCTCGCTTCGCTAGTTTCGATGCTATAGACCTGAAATATTTCAATTATACAGTACAAATATACCATATTAGCTAATTCGTTTCTTTCCAGCTGTTAATTTGTTAAGGGATGGAAATCTTATGTGAAATGCTAGTAACTGTATAAATTGCACTTCTCTATTTATCGAAAATTGTCTATAATTATTAATTTTGTCTAAGATATAAACTTTTTTACAGATTAGTTTTGTAATAAATTTATTAAGGTATCGTTTACCGTTACCCTTACCCTATAATATGACACTAAAATGAAAACCACATCAAAATTGTAATAGTGTTTCTACATGGTAACTTATGTGTGAAATGAATTATTATAACGACAAAAGGGGACCTCTTCTCATTAATGCAACGTCATTCATAGAGCTATTTGCTTATATGATAATAATTCAACCTGCTTTTACATTTTTATACTTTACAGATATAAATTTACATAAATTAACTTTTATACTTTTAATTTTATGTTTAGACAATAGATTTTCGCAAAAAATCCACAAATTATATCTTTTTATATTCATACTTTAACATGCCTGATAGAAATAGTTATTTCTTAATATATTTATTGTGTAGGGAACCCTAAAAGTAGTAAGTATACACATATATACCTGTTTAAATAAGATATGAGAATCGATGAACCACTTCTTTGTAATCAGGTTCTTGTAAAAGATGAAGAGATACGTCACAGATTATTTTATGACGTTAGTAAATTTCATGGAACTGGTCATTTATCATATGGGAAAATTGAGGAATCCCTAGGAAAAAAATCACTAATTTCGTTTACTTTGCACTAATTTGAGTATTTGACTTTTTGAGAACAAATCTTACAACGATATAAATATTATTTTATTTTATTAATATCCCTTATCATACCTATTTATTTAGAAAAACAATAATTAAGATATATAATTTAGACTACTTATGTCCATCAGCATTAGATTGTGGGTTATTTTTTTGGTTTTACCGATATATTTTTTTAGTAGATTTATTTTATAATTCTCGTCTTATTATTTTTACTTTCAATGTATGGGTAGTATCTAAGTACCGACATACAAAAATTGATGATTCATTATTGGAGCGATATTTTATTTCACCCCCTTTTGTCGTTAACTTTGATTTTGATCGATTAATCTGTTTTGTTTAAAAATTGTACACTTTCGTCAAAACGCCTGTCATCGTCAAATAATCACAGCAACGCTGTTTTGCTAAGGATTTCGTTATATATTTTGAAATGAAATATGAATAATACCTACCTATATTTACAGAAGAAATACAAAATAATAATTACAATGAAATGTCTATAGAGACCAGTCGTGGAGCAGAGCACAAGCGTGTGACTCTAAAAGCGACAGATTCTGGGTTCGATTTCCGCCACTCTACACGCAATGAATCTAGAATTCGTTGGAAAGTGGGGAGCGAAGGATCCTCTTTCCTACATTTTCCTTTCTTTCCTACATGCGGGATACAGATTAAAACTGAAAAAAAAACTCTAAGTAAAAAAACGTGTTTGTTACGGTGAACGGAAGTTTCTTCAGCCCTTGCAATAAGTAGGGCTTTCATAACGCTATATGACGATTGGTCCTTAAATAGAGTCCAGATTATTTTCATTCTTATCAATTAATTATTAATTTTACAAATTTTCTTTATTATCTAATATCGTTATATAAGTACACACAATGTTTTCTACTATCAAAAGTTTTCGAATGTTCCTGTGTGATTTGAATTTCAAGTAGTATTTCGGTGGATATGATGACCACGGATGTGCTAATTACAGGTTAGTTAAACAACAGATAAACAAAAGAACGCACGCAGTTGCAGGATTTTATTTAAAAAATAAAGAAAGTAGAGGAACTTCGACGTATTAGGGATTGGGTCCTTTTTGAATGTGGCTTTAAATCGTTTGTGCAAGAATGTGTTAAATAAATAAAAAATCTAAATATATTTAATATTACAAATAACAATATCTAAATATATTTATTTATACATAATATACAATCCACAATTCGTTTAGAACGAAATAAGATTGGAATTCCATGCATATAACAATTGGTTTCTCTCCAGTAACATTAAATTGAATATATCTACGGATTTGCTAAGCCTCAGCTTTTATCGGAACGAATGTTCCAATTGTAGAAATTGTCATGTAATCTGCTTACGAAAATATTTTTAAGCATTCTTTTACTTTTTTTCTAAATCAACAATATATTGTAAAATTTTCGTATAATTCTCCATATCGTGTATGCTTATAAGGCGTTCTGATAAAAGTCAAATTATTTTCGTAAAATCAGTTTAAAGAATCACATTTATTTGTATATTTCAAATAAGTTCTAAATATATGTTCTTTCAGATGGTAGGATTTATGTATGTATGTGCCATAAAAAAATTCCAATCTGTGAACAAAAATAGTTTTATAGATTAATAAAGATGTCGCAGGTGCAGCGTGGTAACACCTTTTATTGCTTAGAAACTTAGTTGATGCGATTCACATAGCAGAAAATTAGAGGCTTAGCATTTGGAATGTACTAGATATATGGAGCTACACATTATATAAAGAAATTTTAGGTGACTCCAGCCACGCACCCCCGCACTCAGTAGGGTAGGCAGAGGGAACCTAGTGTTAAGACACGTCAAGACACTCCGTTCTCCCATTCTCTATTCTAGTGGTTCTGAGCATTATTCCCTTTCTTATTTTGAACTCTAAGGGAGCTAACGATCCCTAACCACTGAGCCCGACCGCGCCGAGACGCGACCCAGCCGTTGAATAAGCTGGACTTCGTGCCGGTGTTCGTGTCGTGTGTGAGTAGTGTAGTAGGTAGTTTCCTACCTACATACGAGGCATTCGCTATAGTAATGGCGTCATCGGAGTCTAAAAGGACGCTGCGCGGGCGTCTACGTCTAGAGAGCGCGTTAGGGATGTAATCACATGCATTAACGATGAAGGGATTCGCGTGCAAGCCTGCGCGCTCAAAGTAGCGCCTCGCTAAGCGTTTGCAGTGCTCGTGAATCGATTCCAGTTCAAAGTCTCTTTGTAGGTCGACGTTACGCACGAACCAGGGACAACCTGATGCGATACGTAAGAATTTATTTTGTACCTTTTGCATGGGATCTAGCTTAGTGTGCGCGAACGCTACACAAGCATAAGAGAGGACGNATATATATTCTTTATTGCACATAAAAACACATAGGAAATACAACATTAAAATTTTAGTTAGCAAAGGTGGGCTTATTTCTAAAAGAAATCTCTTCCAGCCAACCAATAGTTGTGGGTGACTGTCAAATAGCGGGAAGAGAGTACAGTGCAGTTATCAAAGAAGAAAAATTACTAAGAATTTAAATAAAAAAAAACAATAATCACAAAAAAGAATAAATACATATCCAAATACATAAATAGATACATATATACTATATTTATAAATACAAACTATATATAATGTCAGCTTTGTATAGTGTCAGCTTATTTCTAAGTGACATTTTACTACGCTTGTTTATGAAATAGTATAATCTAATTAAGAATGAATTTAGCTTTATTGCAATTTTTCGTGACGTGGCGTTTGAAGGAGAGTCTAGAGTCTAATGTGACACCTAGATATCTGACCTCTTTTTACCAGGAAATGGCTTTATCTAATAGATAAATAATAGATGGTAGAGATTTGCTCTGAACGAGCGCGAGGGAAGAGTATCGCTTTACTCTTCTCTGGATTAACCTCGATTCTCCATTGGCGGAACCACACACCAAGTACGCGGACCGCTTTCTGAAGTCGATCGGCTGTTATGCGTGTGTTACGCGAAGAAGTGTATAGGGCGGTATCATCGGCGTACATAGCCAAGTGTACATCCCTGGTACGAGATATGTCTCTTGTGTACAGCGCGTATAACATAGAAGCGAGGGTTGAACCCTGGGGCACGCCTGCACGGAGGAGGCGGGGGGAGGAGAGAGTTCCTTCTACTTTATAGCGGAAGTATCTTTTTGACAGAAAATCCTGCAGGATGCGCACGAGATAGTCTGCCAGAGCAAGCCAGAGCGCCGCAGCTTGAAAATCAATCATCAAGAAGGAAATTAAAAATAATGACCAATAGAGATAAGAACTGAGCCGGAAGGGACATAAGTGTTCTATGAGACAATTTATCGGGCCCCGGGGCCTTCCTATCTTTGAGATTTTTGATGATGTCTTTGACCTCGTCTTCCGAGGTCGGGCGGAGCGGTTCCCCTTGCGGGGGCGTCAGCGCCCATTCTGCGACCGCGAAATCCACGCGCGCAGTGTGGCTCGGGTCGCAGGGCTGACTACTTGGAGTACATTGAGCCTTTAAACTGTCAGCGAGACATTCCGCTTTTTCGGTGTCATCAGCGGCAATTGATAAATCTGACCTAATGAGAGGGGGTATAGTCGAGAGACAATCGACTCTAAAAACACGCGACAGCGCTCAGAATGCCTCGTGCGATGGAGCGAGCCCCTCGAGCTTTTTATTCCACGACTCCCCGCACAGAAGTTCGAACTCGAATCGAATTCTCCTCTTTAATCTATTAAATTCCCTACGATTATCGTCAGTCGGGTATGGACTACTGCCTATGCGTAGGAGAACGTATTTCAAAATGTTTTATTTTTTCGATTTCACCATTTATCTACGTAGAAACAAATCAATAACATCTTAATTAACATTGTTATTACTGTATATATGTTCGTCAAATTTGTCTATATTCTATAGATTATTAGAAATATTCAGATCGATTAGTTCGGTGAACTCTTTATCTGAGTTGTTGAAATATTTTTGTTATTACTTATATGTTAAGGAATATTGCTACTATATTTCACATAAAAATATCAAATAAAAAACTAACTCTCATATTATTTTTCTTTTATTTCATTAAGAACAATAATTCTGTTACATTTTTTCTTAATATATAATGAACACTAAACAGAGAATCAAATTTAAAATAAACCATTATATAAAATAATCTATATAAAACGAACAAGTATCCGAATAAGTACAACCAATAGTTATATCAAAGACTTAAAGTTAAAAATTGTCTACTAAATATTGGTCCACTTGTTGCCTTGCACTGGCCGTGCGCCAGATTAGTAACCTTTGTACAGTAAATAAATATAGGCAAGATTATAATACGATTTTCCGCTTTGCGGATCAATAGTATGACAATACTTAATATACTTTGCTAATTGAATAGTAATACATTGAAACATTAAAATCTAATATGGACTCTCTAATATGGACTAGATTTTTAAAGTAACATAAGATAAGTAATATAAGACATCCACCAAATCTATATACGTAGAGTTTTTGTATGTTTTGTTATGCTCTATAAATATTCTAAACATCAATTAGTTCTTCAGTAAATTCTTTAGCTTTTATTTACAATGGCCATCTTAAGTGAGATTATGTAACTATTATCTAACTCTACACATAGAGTTTTGGGTGTATCGTTAAATTATACAAAACAAATCCTACATAAAATAAGTATGCTATAAGTATAAGGAGGAGAAATAGAAATTATAAAATTCCATTGAAAATGATTTACAACGTAGACTATAAAATGTACATGTGGACTCTTCTCTGTGAAGTAATAAATCTGAAAGTTTAATATATTTGATATTATGATTTTAGCTGTAGTTATTGCCATACACCTTTTCCAATACAATATATTTCCAGTCCGTATATCATATGTTCATGTATCCTTCATTCGTTTTACTTCCTGTATTTAATCACAGTTTATTGTATATCTACTCAAGCTCATCACCGATTAAGCATTTAAAACTCTCCATAGCGCTTCCTGATATGTAATTCACACAATATTTCCTATTATTCTTTTTTAAGAATCATTATACTTTAATATTGTTAAATTGATCGTAGAATTTCCTAGCGGCTTCCAAGGCCTGCAAAATGAATTTGTCTTCGCAAGGGTTGTCATCGAAGAAGTATGCGCCACACTGAAGAGATTCAGAGCAGTATTCATTCATAACTTTATTATGACAACATCCTAGTATTGCTCGAGCACAAGGTGTCATATACTTTGGCCGCTCACTTTCTTCTCCACGTCTAGATTGGAGAATGTAAACTAATTCTTCATAAGTTATGTAAGTGGAGTTTTGGACTGGATCCCCAAGTTTGATGAAAGAATTGTTGATGTTACGAGCATTGTTTAACTGGCACATGATTATAACAATGCCTACTAATATTGTATATTTGTCCATATTGTTGTATCTGTAAAAGTTAAAATTAAAATAATGTATGTTTTTAATTTTAATGTATTAAAATAATAGTATGTTTTATTTAGTTTTCATTTTGTTTTTATAATAAGTATTGAATCTACGTAACTAGAATAGTATTAAAATAAATGACGTTAGAATTTGTTAAAATATTTGAATAATAATGAATTAATTTTATTCAAAATTGCTTCCTCAAACTTATCGAGGTATACTTATGTTTAAATTATATCCACGTGTGTAAATTTATGACAATTATATATAAATATAAATATATAATTCCTTTCTATAGGTGTAAATACATAGTAAATACTTTTTTAAATGTTATATGATACTGAATGTTAGTCAGAGGTTACGTTGGGTTTTCCCAGTTTGTATAGAGCTGTTTCAACGATATAAAATTTAACGCACGTGAGACATATCCTGTTATTCACAGCGATAAGTTATATATCATAACTAAGAAAACTTGGTGGGATTTTGGCAATCGAGACAATATAAAAACTTGTATTCTCACGATTATTTTTGCATTCAAAAGTTTACTTAGATATAATCTTGTTTTTTTAGATAAAAAAATCTAAAAAGGCCATTAAAATCTATACAAAACATTTAAGAATGTTTTATTAAAGCAATAACACTCACATAAATTTCACTTCCGGTCAGAAAACTTATCAAAAATTAATAATTTAAAAGATAAATAAACGTAAGCTGAACAAGCGTCCGTTCGTATACGAGAGCGTCAACTGTGTGATTTCGAGGCTAAGCATTATAGAACTATATAAAATAAATATATATATATATATATATATATATATCGTTGTATCATTGCGTAAATGTTTATATACGGGATTTTTATAAACATGAAATAATTTGAGATATTCATCTCTTGAATATGACGTCTTTAATTAAATTTTAGACTTTAGACATTCATTTTGAAAGGAATCGGGGAGTTTTGCTTAGATTAATAATTTATCCATAGATGTAGAGTACTTACTACTTACCTATTGTATAAAAATCGGGCCTTAAGATGTCCAGTATTAAATTATACGTGTTTGATTGAATAGACTGTGTAATTTCTTTTTTAAATTTTGACACTTTCTTGTTTAAAAAATCGGAGCTTGGCTAGGTACTAGTAGCACCTAGGTAGGTGAACTAATGTTCTCCATGTCATTGGATAATAATTGAGCTGATATTGTCAGGAAAAGCGGAAATTTTATTCTCGTTGAACTGTCCATTTCCACTGGCATGCAATAATTTCTAACTGTAAAATCGGCAACATTGAGTTGGTATGTTTTGTTTAATTTAAAATTAAGTAATTAGTATTTATAAATTTCCCCTATAAGAAGTAAAATAGGAATGGAAATGAAGTATTGAATATTTCATTTTCTCGAGTGAGAATCGAATCACAACCTTTCGTGTTTGCAGTCACACGACCACGACTGGCCACAAGTTTTGGTCTTTTAGGTTGTTTAATTTATTATTCGATCTCGTTAATCATAAGAAGATCATCCTGCAGTACAAGCATGCAAATAGGTACTTCTGTCACTCTGTCAGAGACGAATATGATACACACTACTTCCCAGTAACTTCCTAATTGTACATTGCTCATTGAAAATCAGAGATCTTTTAGATACGTGTCGAAGAAATCGATGCTTTGTGGACCGACTGTTTGTACTTCCTACTATGTAAGCAGTTACCAAAAAATGAATATTTTAATAAAAGCTAAATATTAAAAAAAAAATACTTTTAGGCTGTATGCTATATACCTAATAGAATAGTAATATTCTATTAGGTTTACCTTAAGCAAACTATTTCAGTGAGTGGTTAACAGGTTTGTGCATTAATTATTATGTATTATTGCATGCATTTATAATATATGTTGTTGAACCTCTCTTAAGTGGACTGGCTGTGCAAGTTGCTAGGCGGTTAGTGCTTCTACAGTCCACATCTGCCCACGCCTGCTTGCAATATAAGAGACATACTTAAGTAAATAAAATATGAAATCTCGGAGGTGTTAGTCTTTCTGACAGTTGATAACAATAGTAGCGCTCAGTGGAATTACAGCTTTTGGCTCGTATCGTATTGTATCTTGTATCTTAATTAAAACTTTTCAAAAACCATTCCAGGCTAACAGCAGTTTTGCAAGTCGAAACAGTACTAGATGGACAAACAGACGTACAGAATATTTATAAGTAAGAGATTACATAAGAATTGGTCTTTATTAGAGATGCGCCGAATAGTGGTTTGACCGAATAACCGAATACCGAATACTATTCGGTTTAAATTTTACCGAACCGAATATTCGGCCAAATTATTCGGTTTTTGATTTCTTCGTTATTTTGCCACGTAAACAGGTTTTAACATGTAGGCTACCTGTCGTCGCTAGCTAGATAACGAGCGGGCCGTACCTCACCGCCACCCGAAAGCACGAAATTTTCAAAAATTGTCGAAATGTACCAGAAATTGTTATCAACATTGTTGGACCAGAGGGTCACCCAATGACAAACAGGGAAGAACATCTACAAAATATTACTTTTCTTTTAGAGGAATCTCATGTGCCGTTTTAGAACTGTTATGAAGAACTTGCCTCGATGAATCCTGTCATTGCAGAAGATCCTGAAAGCTCAATCGCTATGGAATTAGATAATTATGCAGGTGAAAGTCTTCTACCTAGAATCCAGAGCCCTTTTGATTGGTGGGCAAAACATAAGTCTAATTTCGCTTTTGTTTTTTTTTTGAATATGGAGTACCGTTCTCTGGGCTGGTGAACTCGAATGGGTCGAGCTGATACTGCTCGACCCATTTGATCGCATACAACGCAGAGTCTTGGACTTGACACTTTGGCTTTGCCCAGTGACTCGTTGTGCGTTTTTTACCGCATTTATCATGGGAATTTTTCTGGGGAACTATTTGACCTGTAGCCTGCAGCTTCTCTCGTGTCATGAGTCCGGACGAGGTCGTAGATGGCGGTGGTCACTTACTCTCAGGTGACCCATACACTTGTTTCTGTGTCTTTTATCATAGAAACTCCTGGTACTCCTGGTAATCTATATATATAAAAGGACTTGTCGTCACTGACTGAGGTAAGACGCACGCACAGCCGTAACCGCTGATGGTAGTAACGTGAAATTTGGACAGATGTTTACTTTTGTAATCTGGACATCCACTAAGAAGGGATTTTGCTCTTCATCATCTACAAATCATTTTCCACGGACATCATTTTCAAATTTCCGAACAAACAATCATCTCTAGGTGCCAACAATTGACTATAGGATGGGTGGTTGATATTTTCAAAGCCACAATCGCAAACAATAACCGTGGAAACACGCGTCATGTGAAGCGTTGTCAACGAGAAGCAACGCGCCGATTTCTTCAAAATTGTCGCGTCAGTCATTTCACTTGTAGTTAACAAAGGATAACTTGCAAAGTAATGATAAGAAATGTGTATATGATTTATAACCCTGATATAGTGTTATTAACTAAATATTTCGTCTAGTTACGAATGTACTTAGTGAATCATATCGATACTGAAAAAACGTTGAATTCTTCTCGTACATTAAATTTCTGCACTGTTCCTTTATCTCTGTATAGGTATGTTATAGTGTCTATTATTGTCAATCTGCGACTTGAGTATGTTCATTATAAATTTGAAATGTTGATTTAAGGCTTAAAATAAATATTGACTATATTTTAAGAAATACATATGTTGATTTGTGGTTTAAAAGATGTTTCATATTTAATTTCTACTGTGTCGTGCAGCCAAGGAAATAGAAATACTCGAACCGAATATATTCGGCACCATAACCGAATAATTCGGCCGAATACGTTAATTGAAAAATGTGCCGAATACATCGAATACCGAACGAATATTCGGCGCATCTCTAGTCTTTATATATTTGTTTGTTAATGATAAATTCAGATGTATAAATTCATAGATTTCAAAGTGGTTATTCTTCATTAAAATATATGTTAGGTGCATGTTTGAGTGTTATAGATAAATCTCTGTTATTATTCAAATTAGTAAATGGAACAAGTATAACAGTGAAAGAAGATAACATTTATATTATCATATCAATTCTTATGCAAATAAACATCTCGAGCTCCAGAAATGCACTTAAAGACACCAATTGTAGTATGTACTATTTATTTGAGTAAAATTAATTTATGGGACCTTTTCCATTAGCCCGTGCGAAGTCACTTGTTATTACTTAGTATAGTCTACTATCACACATACTATTACTACAAATCGTTCTTCCAAATAGTTCGATCGTTCTTCCGAATAGAAAAGAAAATAACATTAATTCTACTCAGCAATATATAGAACGAAGCACTTAGTTTTGTTTACGCACTTCATGACTAATTACAAATACTTTATAAGAATATATGTAATGTTAGTCTTCAGAAATCAGTTAAGTCTTTCAAATAGATATTAAATAATACACTGCTACAGGGTAATATAATATTTTTCCATTTTTTTTAATTGATAAGTTTTTACTAAAATGTATAAATAACTTAAAACAAAAACATTTTTTTTAGATTAAAAACATTAAATGCATCGTTTTACTAAATACTTTCTTAGGTATTATCACAGACAATGAAGTTTAGAATTGCTATAGTGATTATTCTATAATTATAATTATGTATCATTATTAGTGTAATATTTTGTGATTTTATCAAGGGTTTCGTCTATTTCTTTCTTCATGCAGGTATTTTCGTACTGCCGCAGAGATGTTTGCTTGAAACATCCTCGAGAAGTAAAACATTTTTCAACATCGGTATTTTTAGTACAGCACAAAATTAGTGCGATATCACAAGGTGTAGGTTTTCCATTCACGTTCTCATTATTTTCTGTTTTAAATATTAAGAAATCTCCCTTTGGTTTTTTGACTGCCGATTTCCTCGAGTTCGCCGTCAGTGCTTTTCCTTGACGTTTATTATTTGTTGCTTCAATTTCGTATAAAGGACCTTCCTCTTGTGGTTTCGGTATATTAATTGGCCTGCTGTAAATTGTTTCGTCATCATCAATGGAAGTGGAGTTCACTAGTATGCCCCAGTTTTGATTCATATCATCTAAATTAGATAAAATATTACGTTTGCCCGAGTTCTTACTTTTATCGTCACTTAGTACAATAAAAGCAGGTTTTTCGCCATTGTTTCCTGAAGTTGATTTTGGAACTTCATTACGCATTTTGTCATGTCTTCTAGTATTGCTTAATATTGTATCAACAATATTTGGTGGTGCTGTTGGCACACTTACACTGTTATCGAGCGCTTTATCGTCAAATAAAATATTTGACCTAGCAATAGCAGCTGACTCTACATTCATGATATGTAATATTCCTACAACTATAACGACATTTACCGCCATCTGAAACAAATAAGCAAAAAATATTATTTTGGATATTTAGAGCAATTTACTTATAAACACTAATAAATATTTCTTTTTATATTTTTATCATTTAGCTTCTTTATTTTTAATTAATATTAAAATAATTTACAGTTTACAATAACATAATATATGTAGAGGTATATGTGGCCGTTGTGGCGCAGGGGTACAAGCGTGCAACTGTAAAAGCGACGGATTTGAATTCGATTCCCATTCGGAGGATTTAATATTAATACTGCAAGTGTCTCACTGTGTCTTCATTAATTCTTTGCACATTACTTTCTATTTCAAGAAGAATTAAAGAAGTCGAACGGTAAAATAAAGTGGATATTTGCAGTTAGTCAGAGTCAATACTAGTCACATGCATGATAAAGTTAAAGATAAAGTTAAATATTGTTATTTTTTCTAATGTTATTATAATTAGTTCTGAGGTAAACAGTTCTATCCTATGAAGTCACCGTGGTACTAAAAGTTATAGTTGCATTAATATTTTTTCAATAAAATAAAATAAAATTTGTTAAGCTATTAAAAATTATAGGGCCTTGACTTTTTAATGTATTTTTTACTAAACAATAAAGTGAAAAATATTATATTTAATCGAGAAAATCTACGAAACTGAGGAGGTATTCGTTATATCAAGGTGACAAGGAAAATTACATATTATTGGGATTCAGTACATACTATGTCATAGTTGGCATATAAATGTTTCCAAAACATATTTATAAAAATAGAAATTAATTAAATAATACAACGCTTGTATTTTTTGTTTTACGACATAAATAAAATATAATACAACAAAAAAATTAACTTACATTTAAAAAGAGTTTTCCTAATTTATGTAATATTTCACTGTGATGTGCTGTACAGACGTTGTGTGGATGAATGGTTTTGCAAAGAATGCGTAATAACCATATGGTGTCAAGTATTTATATTATGAGAAATTTACGTCACAAATTAGAATTACGTAGTAAAAAGTTACAATTTCTTGATATATATGTTTAATTCAAAACTAAGCGTACGTCACAAGCTGGTTATTCATAATATATTTTTAGTTCATAAAAATATATTCTAATCTATAAATATTTCTTGAGTAATGTACGTAGCTGGTATGTAATATATTAAAAAAGATTCATATTTCGCAAAATTTATCATTATATTCATATTGTAATTTTTTTCCCTTGCTCTCTTCTTTGCTTGAAGCGTTCTGGCAACATTGCGTGTTGTGTGACGGAACTTAACGCTGCGTTGAAATGAAAATGTAAAATATTTCAATTCCTCAAGTGGTAATCGAATTCACAGCCTATCGTTACACGTTTACGTTTACACGTCGCTCTTTCACTTGTGCCCCTGCACCAAGACTGCTTGTACGTGAATGGCTTTCACACCGTCGTGGTTGACGGTGTGGAGACGACGTGTCTGGCTGCACGGTTTTGCTTCGAGGTTTCGATATTAGTTGAGAAATTTATATTGACAATATTGTTTTAGATCTATTTAAATATAATAATAGTGTAACTTACTTTTTAAACAGTACAAAGAGAACGAAAAGGAATGAGAAGAACGAGCTTTCTTATACTAGTAAAATCTAAGAAAAATAATTCACAATGTACCATAATACTAAATGTTGTATTATCACTTCACTATCCAGAAAAGGTCTATGTTTTTTTTTTAAATCAAAAATTAAATCAGCTTCACTGTATCCCACACACAGCAGGGTAGGCAGAGGGAAACTAGTGCTAAGACACTCCGTTCCCCACTTTCTGCCAAATTCTGGAGGCATTGCGTGTTGAGTGGCGGACCTGAACGCCGCGCTTTGCGTCGACTCTGGAGCTCAACGTAAATAAATATTTCACTTTCTCGAGTGGGGATTGAACCCATAACCATCGCGTTACAGTCACACACTCGTGGCGCTGCGCCGCGACGGCATCTCCGGTGTTTCTTAAAGAAGGGTGATTTTACCACAGAAAGTATTGCTTGTGACTTCAGGTTAGGGGCACTCGGCGCCTTCGCTTTGTGACATCATATGAGACTGAAGGTATCAAGAGACAATATTATGACGGACATATTGATGACATAATGTGGTTAATGTAAACATTATATACGCACGGTTGCCGCGGAAAAATGGCATTGGTAATAGTTGGATTTTTCTTTAGGTATGGTGTTGCTAATTAGTCAGCTTCACGCTGTATCCCGCACACGGCAGGGTAGGCAGAGGGAATCTGGTGTTAAGTTTCGTACCCCACTTTCCACCGAATTCTGAAGGCGTTGCGTGTTGAGTGGCGGAGCTGAACGCCACGCTTTGCGTCGACACCAGAGCGTCGCTTAATATATGCATATATATTATAAAACTAGAGTTTGTCAACTTTTATGAATTGCACTTCCCGTTAACGAACAGTCAGGAAATTGATACGGAAATATTTCAATGAAAAGGATATTATAATATATTTATTGTTGTGCTAATATGGTTAAGTTATAATCAAAAACTGTTTTATCCTAACTTAAATATTTTATTTTAAAGTTGTTTCCGAAATCTAAGTACTCCGCTTCGTACTAAACCTATGCTAGTATTAGGCACATCGATTAGACAAATCGACGATTTTTTTTAACTTAAGTAGATAAAGTGAATTTCAATTAATATTAAATAAGTTCAGTTAATTATAGCACTTCGAGTGGTTGCTTAAATAGTATTTTGAGACTAGAATTATGTACAGTTTGCGAGGCGTAAGCTGATCTATGCATTTGTGTGAGTAGATGTAGGTGTGACGCATGTGCTCACATAAACGCAAAGCTCAGCTTACGCGAGGCGGATACTACTATAACTAAATAGTTATACGTTTAATACCCACATAAAAATATAATGTCTCTGTACACTAAAATGTTAAATTTTATTTTTAAAATTTTATATGTCATTCGATTTTAATTGTATATTTTTATGTTTTAGTGAAATATTACATTTATTTTTTGGTTTGGATATTTTGTAATATTTTTTGTAAAAATAAGCTTAATTTCGCAATCTCGTTTGTGTGGAATTACATTGAACTACTGATACTGATACTATTCCATGTTGTCATAACATGAATTTTCAATTATTTTTAATTTTCGCTAAAATACCATAATGATCTATTTTTATTAAGGCAGCATTTTTCTTATAATTTAACAGGACTATTATAGTGCTTCATTAGACAACTAGATTTTAGAGTTTTGTATTTGACTAGAAAAGTCCTAACACGCTTAAAATCTGTTACTAGCAGGGCAATTTTTTTATAATTTATTTTGACAGTTATGATTATTAATCAAATGTGTCAGATGTTCTATTACATGTTAATGAGAAATGTCTATCACTTTAAACTTATACTAAGGCTGCGTTTTATTATTTCTTCCAGTTTCGCTGGACTGGTTCTGTATCCCAGTATCCCAGCATCTGGTGAACAACCAGTTATATATCAGATATCTTACATTTTTATAGGTCAATGGAAAATGCTCATCTCGTTCAACAACTTTTGATAAGGACGCACTTAATTATTTCTTATAGTTTAGCAGAACCAATATACTTGGCATCTACTTAATAGTCACTTTTGAAAATTAATAGCTTAAACCCAGCTTAGGCGTAATAGCTATATCATAAAATAGTTCCATTGAAATCCGTTCAGTAATTGAGAAGACATAGATAAAAAAAATACACTGAAAAATTCTGAAAATTATTTTTACATAATTTCTGAACCCTCGGTGGGCAAGCTTGACTCGCGCTTGTCCGATTTTTTTTGTTAAATTTATTTTATACATTAATAACATTTAAAAAATTGATGAATTAAATTCTGTAAATTATTAAATAAGTAATAGAAGACTTTTAAAACATAGTGGGACGAGAAAATAAAATCCCTTTGTGGCATTCAAATAATTTAATACTATACAGTTTTGTACTATACAAATAAACAGGTGAAATTTTGCGATAAAATCTATTAGTCAATATAAATTGAACCAAGGCACTGTTGAGTTACGTGAGTATTTCATAATGACAAGTGAACGCTTCAAAAATAATAAATATACCAAATACGTATTTTTTTTACAATTGCGGCCACATAAAATAATTATTTGTAAATATATATTTTTGAAGCGATCTATAGTAAATATTTATATAGGAACAAAGTATCACATGCTGTAAAAGAACTATAAGTAGCAGATGACTGTAATGTTTTCTTTATTTCTCCCTCTCTTAAGCATAAAACTTTTAAATCAGAACAGAGAGAAATGGAGTAACGTCTACTTATTCCTAAAAATAAATAGTAATGTTAATCTTATTATTATACATAGCTGTTGATTATATATTATCATAAAGTACGCAAACATAGAAAAAGTAGTACAAGGCTAAAAATAAAATATTTACAATATGTTCATATAGAAATAACAAGTACATAAATGTTATATTTTTTAACCATTTCGTTGTCTTACATACGTATGCACTCTATTTAATACTTGACGAAAATTTTGGGGCTCACAAGGATTACCATTAAACGAAGGATCCGGGCATCCTTGTTGTGCAAAACAGCCATATGTCACTGTTTTTCTAACACAACAAGATACAATTGCTGCGTCGCACAGGCTGGGTATTCCATTCTCCTCGTCACTAGGTGCCCTTTCACTTCCCAAGACTGTACTCGCAGTCGTGGTCGTTGTTAGTGGCTCTGCACCGGCTTGTACGCTACCATGCTCTACGGGAGGCGCTGGGATATCTGATGATCCTGGAAGTTCGACAGGCTCTAAAGAAATAGGTCTGTTTCCATCATCGTCATCGTCATCATTTCCAACATCACTAGGTCCATTTTGATTTACAACAGTCCCCCAATTCTGCCGCATATCGTCAATTTGAGGGAATCTATTAGGAAGATCAGGAACTGTAGGAGGCACTTCACTCGATGGCGCTACTGTAGGAGGTGGCGGCTGTTTATCATTATTATGGCTTGTATCTTTATTATTGGTCTCTTTATTATTATTTATAGGTACCTGAGGTACATTATTAGTGCAATCGCATGCCGCTTGAGGTAGATAAAATATTGGTATATAGGTAGGTATGTGAACTCGTGTCGGCATGGGTGTTGATTGTTGCCGCCTGGCATCATTAAGAATTCTTTGTAGAGACTTTAATATGTAAAGTAACGAATCTTCACTGCCATATACACCTGTGTTTTGTGATTCATCCCTCTTATTGTAGTTAAATCGGCTGGGAAAAGGAAAATTTGATTCAAACATTGGTGGAAGGCCAAATTCTACATAATCGTAAAATCTCTTCTGTCGTCCGTTATTTTCGCTTTCGTTTATAGTTTTTGTATCTTCAGCGGTACCATATGGTTCATCATCTAGTTTAGGGCCGTCTTCAATGTTTTTGATTTCGTCTAAACTTTTAGTTAGTTCTGAACCTGGAGCAGCTTTTGAGCTTGTTTGAAGTAGTAAAATGCTCAAAATTACGAAACCAAATGTCGCCATCTGTAACAACATAAAAATACGAATAAATATTTCAATCGTAAAGAGTAAATTATATAAATATAATAACAATATAATTATTGTTGTCATTTTACTCTTTACATTTTTATAAAATTTAAGAGTAAGAACAGAAAATACGACCTAACAACAGCGCCTTTTGAATAGCAAGAAACAAATAGAAGTTTTTCTAGGTTTCCGCATGAGTATTGTCAATGGAGCATGGACAAAGGAATTCGTACTTAGAAACTAATGATTCTAAAAAACTTTTAGGCTAATAGAAAGTAAACACTTTACTATTTATTTTATTTCTTGTGAAAAATCACTTAGTTTACTTACAATATTTTAATAACTTTCTTTATATTTCCCTAATTATATTTTTATAATAAGTTAACATAAAAATATATAAAATAACGAACACAACTACGATTAGTATTTATAATTTTACTTAAATAATTTAAAATATTATTTTTGCGAAAATTATGAAAAAGTAACGATTTGTGTATCCAATACAGAATATTACATTAATATTTACATATTTTTGTTAAAGTTATGGGTTTATATCCCATTCCAGAATCCCACTAGTACAAAATTTACATTTAAATAATATAATAAACTATAAAATCGAGGATTACTTCTCGGCATGCCACGTTGTTAAATATTAATCATAATTCTTCTCTTTTAAAATATAAGAAGTTCAAACTAATTTATAATGCCATTTACACAACAAAATGTCGTCGCGATATTTAGGACTGATAATGTTGAATATAAATTAGCTTTTCGATTATGTATATTTAAGTGATGTATTAAGTGCATTGAGATATAAATTAAAGAGGACGTCATGGCGCAGTGGCACGAACGTGTATTTATTGTGAACGTAGCTTTTGTGGGTTCTAATTTCTTCCCGTTTTTGTCAAGGCAAAGCGCGACGTTAAGTTCCACCACTCAACACGTTTTAATTTGTAATACCTATATCAATGCAGAAAGTATGCTTAAGTTATTTAATTTTTAAATGTAATAATATAATAGCCTTGACATTTACTTTAAGCAAAGAAACCAGTCGCCATAGAATATAGTCTAAGCAATAAATAAAGAATTCGATTAAACTGATTATAATCAAACCTACAATAATCTCAATAGTTGGTTACTATTTTGAATAAATCTAAAATACCACATACCCATTAGTGGTTGGAATCCATGTCGTTAACGGAATAAAAAAGGACATTTAGATTATCTGAATAAAAATTATTTTTCTTTGTTATAAAACTTATTTAAATAATAATTAGGTACACGCACAAAAGAATGGTTGTGTCTAAAGTGACTCATTTGGAACATTTTGTTTTATTACATGATACTATAAATTATTAATATGTTAATATTTATAAAAGTATTACATCAGTCGCAGACATACATAAGTTAAAGAACAATGAAAAAAATATATAATGTAACCACTTGTGGTATATTTATATCACTTTATATAATTTATATGTAGAGGTGTAGTAAACCTACTTTTATAATAGGTATATTGTTCGATATATTAGTAGAGGGGTACAGTATTTACTACTTATTTACAGGCGGCCACGATTAGTTAACCGTACTGTAGTGTAATAGAATATTGGAACAGTACTTCCCAAAATTCGAATTTAATCAAAATTTTAAATGTTTGTTTTTACTTTACATATCTTATATACAAATTTTAAATTTCAGTACAAATATTATAACTTGGTATGAACAGTTTGTTATAACTTTGTCTTCTTACATACGAATACTAATTTAAGCAATGTATTTTTAATGAGTATTGTCATTGTCGATGTACCAAATACGGGTGGCTGATGTCATCGTAGCAATTGGCAGATATCTATACATCGGTACACATTTATTGGGGCTATTTTATAGGTCCCGAGCTTAAATTCTTCTGAAATTTTCCAATTATTTAACACAAAAAATACATTTAGATTATATATATATATTTATATATATATAATCTATATATATATATATATATATATATATATATAAATGAAAAAATAAAGAAAAGTATAATTTTAATTGATTGTAACGGAAGTTATGCTTAAGGTTGTTGACATCAATGTAAGATAGTGGATGACAGTTTTTTTAGAGACAATTTAATTGGCATCCTAAAAAAAAATAATTGCTTAGCAAAGTAATAATATATAGTAATATTGATGAAAACGAACACGTTTCGTTTATTTAATAAAACCTGAATATGAAATAAAACCAATTTCAGTTTGCAAACGTCTTTTTGTCGCCTGATTTATATAAAAAAGCTAATGATATCCAGACCTTCTATGTCGACAGTTCAATGAACGGATGGAGAACATGTTTGGCATTATTGTAACACAATTCTTCAAGTTTCCTTTTTTGTAGGATGACGGTCAAGTAAACGGTATAGTAATGTCCTGTTTTATTATCCGACTGCGCGAGGGAGGGTATATGTTTCAATCTATGCGTGTATGTACTTATGTAGAAAAAAGTGTAGCGCAGGAACCAAACGGGTTGACCGATTTTGATGATTCTTATGTCAATTGATTCGTCTTAACCTTGTGAGTGTCACAATAAATGCACGAGACAAAAATAAAAATTAGCTGCGACAACCAGACGCCATATCAACAATATAAAAAACAAAAAATCGGTGATTAATGTCAAGTGGGGTCAAGTAGATAGATGTACATCTAAAATTGTTTTTTTAGGTTCCTGGACTCATTTTTCATTTATAGTACCTGTTAAATATACATAGCAACGTGTTGATTATTACTATTTTTCGCAAAAAATCATATTTATTTACAAGTACCTTAAATATTTCGTTACAACGCTTTTTTACGCTCCAAATAATGTATAGTAATAAAATATTTTTATGGATAATAGGACAGATCTTAACAAGACGACTAACGTATGTTTAGAAATATATTAATTAAGATGCATTTTAATATTAATAGGAAAATTTACGTAATATTATTAATGCAAGTAATGGAACATAATTAAAAACATTTTTTTAACTTTACAAGGATAAAATTACAAATTTTACTATTGTAATTGATATATGCATTTGTATTAGTTATTGTATAATAGTTTATATACTGGAGTTAGAAACAGTGTGAAATAAGAGTAATTAATCAATGTTTCCTCTAATAATATAATATACCATTTGCATTATAATAATATTAATTTTATGTTTTAATTTGAGAACTTGAAATCTTATATTTTTAATTCACGAATACTAATAACAATGTTAGTTTTGGCCTTTGCTTGGCCATGAGATTCTTTGACATTTTGTGTTCCTATCATTTAAAGCAATACTTTAAATTTAAAATTCAAAAAAATGTATATTATATATTAAGAACTATATATGTTATATACGTTATGCCAAGTTACGTCCCCCATAAATTTAATAATTAATAAGTATTATAAATAGGTTCTGTTCCCACTTTTTTAAATGTTTTCTATAGAAGAAATAAATGATATCCTTAGCTCGGTTAGTATGAAGAGCCATTATTGGTATTATGGTTAAAGGTACTTTTGTTTAAATTTCGAATATGTCTAGTTTGTCTAAAGTTAAAATTTTGTCATTTATTTTTTTTTTTTTGAAAAAAGCATTAAAAAACTAAAAATCATTAGGTACTATAGAAAATATTACATTAAATTATAAAGGTAATATTTTTTATAGAAATGATTTTTTCATTAAATTTTAACTCTATATATGTTGTTCTATTACGATTACAATACACATGTTTCATTGCATTGTAAAGAAAATCTCAAGAAAACCGTCGATTATTTTAAGCGTTATAAAAAAATATCAACTTCAATTTTCTTACATAATTTATATTTCGTTACCGAAAAGCGGCAAGTATATAATATTGATGAATATTTAATTTTATGCTTCATATAATGCTGTAAATTGCTTAACAAGATTCGTTTATGCTAGCAAATTGTTTCTTAACCAACCTTGAAACTATATGGTTCCGTGGTAATCCGCCTCCTATTACTAAAATTGTATAGTAGCTTTTAAGCTATTTTATAGGTAGTACTTTGTTACTTATAAAATATTTTTAAAGTTTACTAACAGTTTTTACTATGTAATGAGTTTTATAAAAAAAAACTATATTCTTTTTATTTTTTTTACTTTACACTGTATCTCACTCATAGCAGGGCGGGCAGAGAGAGCCTAAAGTTAAGACACTCCGCTCTTCATTTTCTTGAGTTGCGGAACTTAACGCCGCTCTTTGCCTGAACGAGGAAATAAAATATTAAATATTTCATTTAATTGAGTGGGGATCGAGTCCATAACCTGGAACTTTTCCGATCACACTTGTGCTCGTGCATCACGAGTGGCTTCTTCATTTCCTCTATTATCAAGGCCTCAATTCTTCATTTTTATAGACACGTTTCGTTTAAAACTTTTACATTATTCATTTCAATGTAAAAGGAAAAGAAGTCTGACTACTGCTATTTAAATGCAATTGAAATTCTATTACAGTAAAATTGGTCATTCATTCAATTTCAAATTTGTATGGTACCTCGTATTCTTTAGCCAGTCAATGCTAAACTATAGCTATAGACTATAAAGAATCATATGTAAATAAAATATCTCAGAATGTTCATAAAAAAAGTTAACAAATATATGCAAATTTGTCTGTCGTACTGATGAAACAGGAAATACTATTGTCCGATCAAGGTCGTAAGCATCTTTTAGGTAAACAACCTTTACAACCGTTAAAAAAATATAATGGGTTTTACCCACGAAAACTATCGATTATAAATATAATATTGTTTTGTGTATTACTTGCGAGTTTTTTATTGTTATTATCTAGACGTGCCTTTTAGCTAAAATACAGCGGGTAACTTTCAACTTTAATGTATGGAACGTGTGCGTCGTATGAGCTTACATTGTAAATTATATTCTAATTTTTATGTTTCCAGAAAGATATGCTAACTCTTTAAGTATACTTGTTAAATGATAATAATAAACACATTTAGAAAAAAAAATGTAAATACTTATGATGGGGTACATCGGGTACAAAAGGGTTGAAATATTATCGTATAGAAACTAAAGATCGATCATCGACTGATGTGATATTCTTGGAGAAGATTGACACTCCAGCGCTGGTCATCGTTTGATCTCAGTCCTATCTCATTCCTGTATGAGAAATATTCTTATATGGACCGTATGAATGCTCTCATTGTTCCTCGTATAAGATTATTTTTAACAGACTGAAATGTCTGACAAAATTCGGAAATTTAGTAAGATTAGTAAACATTTGCCAACTTTTAGCATATGTGTGGAAATTTAATGTGGTAACGTGAAATCTCTTTCTGATAGTCAATAGTGTGTAACTCTACGATTTGTTAACACCATTAATGACCAATTTATACACTATACCTATTTAATTTTTATATTATAAGTGATATCTTTTGTTTACATATTTTTATAGCTTCACTCTGTATCGCGCACAGAGCGGGGGAGCTAGAGGGAACATAGGAACCTAATTCCTCATTGTCAACATTATTACGACCAATTCATTAGCCAGAAACTGCTATTGATAATTATGTTACATTGAACTGTATCATTAAAACTAGACATAGAGGATCTACTTTTGTTCTTTTTTTTTTAATTAAAAGATTAACCGATAAAAAATAAGATTAACTAAATACCTAGCTACAATTTATAATGGTTCTCAGTAGGTATTCATTGTTAAGCTATAGATTAGGTCGTGAGAAAATGGATTACAAAAATTTTTTGTATATAATTAACCTCATGAACATTATTTTCGAAAGTTCATTTGTTTCGCTTAGTTGTGGTCAGGTTATTTATGTAGATTTACCTGACCTTAAAATAATTTTTGTAAATAACAATAAATTTATAACTGAAATTAATATTTCTGTTATGTGGGAGAGAGAGATCGGCGGAGAAATTGCCTTTCATGTTTAATTCCGTTGATATTCCAGCGCTTATGAGGCAAGACATAAAATTGAGGCTTAGATATTAAAAAGTTTTTTAAAATTTTACTTTTATTAAAGCTACCGAATTTATTGTGAATCAAACTTAAGAATATGAAACGTATGTAACACTCAAAATGGTTTGTATCTTATAATGTTGAAAAAAAGGACGAACGACGTTTTATTTAATAATGTTTAATATACTCGTATATATAGAATATACAATATCATCAACCGGTTTATATCCGTTTATATTTTTAACACTACTCATTGAATCTCGATTGCTGATATTTTTAAAAAGGAATTCTGTCTTTAGAACGAAAACAAATGCAAAAGCTAGTCCTCTGTTACAGTGAAAAAATATGATTTAAAAAAATATATAGATTGCATTTTTGATAGACAATATTATAAGTATAAAAAAGGTATATATGTTTATATTTGATGTTAAAATACGTCAAAGACTAAAAAATTAAACAAAGTAAGTAAACACGACAGAAGTTCTCTTGAATGTCATGGAGATTAGGTGCATGTAAATACTCGTATGTAAAACCTGTTTTTATTTATACTATAATAATTCAATTACAAAGCAGAAACGTTTTTAATATTTCACGTTATTAAACAATTCGTTTCTCAATTCGGGATTATAATAAAAATAAATTTATAATACCTGCTTGAATTTAAAAGGAACTGTCAACAACAATATAACCTATCACGTTAGTTATATATTAGTTTACATACAATAATTTATTATTCACAATACGAGGCCGTCTCTACTACATAAAAAATCTTTTGATGTATCTTCTAATTAATTAAAAAAACATTAGCTTATGTCAGTAATGTGTTATACGTTGCCATAACTAATGTATCTTCACCTATTTAAAGCACCATGCTTACCTTGTAAAACGTAAGCGAGAAATCCAAAGCTGATTTCTTAATATTAATACTGAACACTTTCACTTATAATTTATCTTCGTTTTTATTTACTTTTAAGTCCTCGTCATTTTTCACGTTAGAATAATTGTGGATGAAAACGGTCGACCGCTTCGAGATTAGATATATAACTGACTGCGCAGTGCCACACGCTGCCAACCAGTTTATTCGTGCAACCGATCCCTTAGTGTACAATATGTATACATGCTTATAAGTGAATGCTTCGTTCAGAAACGCACTTTTGTGTTTAGAAAAAAAATATGTTAAAAGAAATATATAACATTTTCGTTTTTAAATATTAATAGAAAAAAAGAATACTTGATCTATTTAATACTACTGGTATTTAGGTGTATTTCACACGTTCTTAATAAAATAAAAAAACTATGTAAAATTTTTGTTGTTAAGCATGATTTTTTTTTATACGTTTGGAGGTCATAATTGAAAATAACAGAGTAAATTTTGTTTTCTTTAGGCACGGCAAGAGAAATAATAAAAGATTTATTTTAAAGTAATAATACTTTCGAGAATTTTTATTTTTTTAATTTCTCGCTGAATAATAATAATATTTTATTCTAAATTTTATCTTAAATACAAACAAATGATCAGATGATAAAATCACCGAATGTTCTAGAGTGTTATTGAAATTTCTCTTGCAATTATGTAAACGTTATCATTTATATAACTAATTTCTCTAAAGAGAAAATAATTAAGCTATAATTAATCTATGTCTTTACAATAAAATTGTAACGAATCACTCAACGCTTCAAATGGTTTTTTGTTCTGCCTCCCTACAAGTAATGTCTTAACAATTCCCTGCTACATGTATGAGACACTGCGTAAAGTTATAAAAAAATAATTGAGAAGCCTAGCGGGCGAAGCCGCGAGGGGGTTTGTAGTCTTATATAAAGTTGAAGTACTGGTAAATTCGAAATAGAAATTATAGGCAAATCTGGTGCAGACCAAGTGCATTGAACTCGCGGAAACGTCTAGAAACTGTTATTTTTGTTCCCATCTAGACGAGTGACTAGAATATAATCTAGATACAATGATTAAGATCTATATATAAGAGGATTGACGGAATAGTTGTTCTAATTAGGAGCGGACCGTAAATTGTGGCCTATAAATTTATTAATTAAACAATTGCTATCTAATAAAAAATGTTTAAAATACCAGGTGTTGTTCTGGTGCAGAAAAAAAGAGGATTGTGAGTCACGAATAGCAAATTTTTCGTAAAGTTGTTTTTTAATTTTGTTCGATTCGATTTTTTTAGATCTTTTAGATAAAGTATGTATTTACAAGAGGGCAATTTGTCCCAATATGTGTTCTACATATGTATGTCAAATGAAGTATAGTTGTGAGGTCCCATGTGAGCATATGAGGTCCCATGTGAGCATATGTGTAAATGTAAGATCATAATATGTGTGAGACAATTCTTGGAGAGGGATTCTACGATGGGATGTTTCATTCAATTTACTCTGGCGCATCAGACAGGAGCAATCTCCGAACGGTGACCTGCCTCCATTAGCTTTGTCTTATGTTTTGTATTGGTTTTTTTTTCCGGTTTTGAGGTTATTGCTGTTAGCCCTATTCGCCTTTACAGCGACACCGGGTGGGTAGGGAAGAGGGTACTCTGTCCCTGAAAATATGCAGGCATTGTGTGGCTGCCTGGTTAATGGTCCTGGTTTGTATTGGAGGTGTTCACCGCTTTTGCATCATCCTCGCTCTAAAATAATCAGGTTATATTATAAGTGTGACGTAGAGTGACTAGTTCGATGGCGTCACACATATGAACGTCTTTTAGCTTTTCGGTTTTGCCTTATTGATTGGGATCACGGGATGTACAGATCCCATGTGGGAGGAAATAAATGTATATATAGTTGTATACTCATAATGTAATTAAAACCACAATGCCAGTATGTTTCACGGAAGGTGGAATTCAGTGAAATATCACTAAGTTCTTTCTGCTTACTATAAAGTAAATTTATATAATATCTAAATATATGTAGGGAATTTAAATACAGAGAAAATTAAGGAATTATTATTATAATCATTATCTTTCTTTGTAAAGTGTGTCATTAGTTCTCTGACTTTCATATGAACTTTCACCAATATGATGTTTCCTGTGTTGACTGCTTTCTTGTGAAAATATTATGTAGGTTGCGTAAAATATAAAATGATAATTGGAAAAGATCGTTAATTTAAATTTAACATTGTAATAAGAAATTGCAATAAAATATTAGTTCTTGTATTGAATAAATTTTCTCGTTTACTTTATTTTTTTGCTGACTATGAAAATCATTATGGAACCCAAAACCAGCGCGAAGAAATCTTCACTCTCGTATCGAAGCAATGCGTGGCGTTGATTTCCACCACTCAATACGGGATTAGTATTTATTTAAAGACAAAGAAAGACGCTTCAGTAACCCTAAAGACTCTAAAAACTATTTTTATTTTATTAGTATATTATTATTAAATATATGTTAAAATGAATAATTTAACATAATATTACTACTATGAACAGAATTTAAATAAAATCTATTATATCAACTCTGACTTCTTAAAAGCACGACAAACATGCACGCACCAATACGCCGAGTTTCTAACGCTTATTTGCGCTTATGAATATCAATATATTTATTAACACTAGAAGTGCCGAAGATTGAGACCCCCATTGAACCACCGTCGTAACAAATTTGTCCCATTCTACTTTTTATGTTGATAGTTGTTATAATACCAAAAAAATATTATTAAAATAATTCGTAAAATCTGTAGAGCATCTTTAATAATCAATTCTTATTCTTTAACAAACATAAAAGTACCAAAAAACAAAACACAAAGAAAGAATCAAATATTTCAAATACGTTCTAAGGTTTAACTAAATGAATAACTCTTACAAAATTATAAGTTATTGAAATTAGTTAATAATATTATTAGGCCATGTAATGCATTAATATATTCTTCATCAGTGATACATCACAGATGATTTATAACTTTGTGTAAAATTCGTAATAGTCAAAAAGTTTCATCTTCATAATTTACAAATAAAAAAGTTATATACGATCAAACCTGCGTTTGGGACAAAAATGGGACGGCGGCGCTTCTAGTATTAAACGTTTTAGACGTTCAGTTAAAAATCGAAGTTATGAACTGCGGTTAATTTGTACTAAATACTATTAGTTACTTTTTTAACATAGATTTTTTTTTGCGTCACTCTCTAACCCGCACACAGCAAGGTATGCAGACGGAACTCTAATGTCTAGATACTCCATTCCCTACTTTCCACCGAATTTTGGAGGCATTGTATGTTGAGTGGCGGAATTGAACGCCGCGCTTTTCCCCGACAACAGAGCGTAAAAATAACTGCCCCTGCACCGCGACTGGCTTCTTTGATTATATGAATTTAATATTTATTTACGATAAATATTTATGGGATGAACGTTATACTAAGTCAGATTTACCATATCTGGTCGTCTAAGTTATTTATGTATGTACTTATCATTACATATGTATGTGACGTTCCACGTTAGTACCTACCTATGTAGTCTGATTGGCGCAGTCGAGTGTACCTAGTTTAGTTAGGTTTCATTAGTCGTTAGGTGCATGCATTTTTAGCGTCTTTGTTACCATTATTCTAAAGTATCATAATGAAATACTTAATGAAATTATGAAAAACAAAATATAAAAATGCTATCCAAAGCTATATTTTCAGCTTTACGCTATATTCCGCACGCAGCAGGGTAGGTAGAGGGGGTCTAGTGTGAAGACACTCCGTTCTCCATTTTCCGCCGAATTCTGGAGACATTGCATATTGAATGGTGAAAATCAGAGCCGCGCTTTGCCTCGACACAAAAGCGAAATAACTAAAATATACATTTAAACAAATATTTCATTCCCTTAAGGGGACATAGAACCCACAACCAGTCGCGTTTATAATCACACACTTGTGCCTCTGTAATACTTAACAAAGAAATAATAGACTTAATTGCTTTGATGAAATATGTATGTAATTCTTCTTTTATCATCGTCGAAAGCTTGCAGTGACGTACTCAGTATATTGTTCTCGTGGTAATTAATATAGTTTTTAAATTTCGAAATATTATCGACTCAAGTTGCCAGTTAATGGCTTTACACGCTTGTCCATTATAACGATGAAGTGAATTCTGAGTAACTGTTATAATAGTTTTCTATGATAATGTAGGTAGGTATATTTTTTTCGCAACTTCTACTTAGACTTGGAGCGTCTTTGTATCCAGTTATATAGTCAGCTTAGCCAATTTATATGATCGTTTGATTCTGATGTTCTATTCTGTAAAAAAGTGCTTAATTATTGCAAAATTATATTTTTTTTAAAGAATAATTAAAAATCTATATAAAAAAATATGCATGTACCTATACTATACATGAATTTGGAATGAAGATAGACTCAATTCAGATTGTTGTGAATTTTTTTAATAAAAAGAACTCAAAGCATTAAAATATTATTCAAAACTATTTTTTCCCATTAATTAGCAATGTTAAATTTGAAGAAATGAAATATTTAATATTTTTCATTTCCTTCGATGGTTTTGCCTGGAGCAAAGCGCCATGTTCAGTTTCGCCACTCAACATGCAATGCCTCCAGAAATTTGGCGATAAATTCTTAACACCAGGAATCCAGGTTCCGGGTTCAGGAATCCGTTACGCTAAAAAAATACTCATTAAACAGTTTATTTAATAATATTTACATTCAATAGCAAACAAAGGATGCAATACATACTGTATAGGCAGGCGGACCGTTCTATCTTAGTGGAAGTAATTGCGTTCGAGGTCAGGTTCTACTAAGGTTAATATACTTAAATAGTGAAGAGTAACTTTCAAACTATATAGTTAGTATAAAATTAATACTAAATATCCTCATTACACATAGAAAGTCCTTCTAAGTAATTTAAATGTAAAACACATACAAATATAAACTAAAATATTTATTATGCCTCGGCGTATCTTTAAGAATCTAACTTTTTGGATAGATAGATTCGTAGTTGAAAGAAAGACCAGTTGCTAGTAGAGATAGTGAGACCATCGTGGGTCAGTGGCACAGCGTTTGTGGTCGTTCCCCATCTGGGGAATGAATTACTTAGATATTCACTCTGATCGACATGTTGCGGAGTTGAGTTCCGCTACTCCATACACTATGTCTCGAAGTAGGTAAAAAGCAAAAAGTCTAACATTATGAATGAAACATAAAGATAAAATAAATATTTAAACCGATTACTTTATTTGTACCGACTACGCCAAGAAGATGCCACTATTCAAATATGCTTATCAGAATAATATTCACGATTGAGATGGAAGGTCAAATCTAATAAGAAAGTGTAAAATCTTGTTAATACTGGCCTTAAACTTGAATGGCGGTTCATAAGCGAATATATACAGTGTGAACTAAGGATTAAATCAGGGTATATAGTAAACATGTAACATATGTATAAGAAAATTGTCTGACAGAAGGTATATGAAATAAACAATTGTTATTTGTAATAATAAATAAAAATATATTAGAATCAAAAATAATTTTTAATTTTTTTGTGTTTGCCTTTGCATTTGTGCACCCTACTCTCTATGACTTAATTGACTTATATGCACTTCTTAATATTTTACTATGGCAATTTTTTCCATGATATTTAATATTTATTTTATTTCAATCGGTCTAAAAAATGTTATATCAATTTAAAAAATGTTGTTTAATGGAGTTGCTATAAAAAATATCGAATTAGCTGAAGTTTTAGCTTTCGATTTATCATATCATTTTAAAGGCAATGTCTAATATTGCCGTTCTGTCTGACTACACGCTTAAATTATAACTATGAACTTTCGAATATTTACATTTCCAATTTTTATAACAGTACATCTGTTAGCGTTAATTTAATTTTATGAAACATTGTTAAAATATTGGGTTCTGCCATTTTTCACGTAACATATTGAATGGAGCGGAAGCTCGATAGCGGTATAATTTCTCGTTAGGCCCTCGCTGCTTGCTCTTCCATTTGGCAATAAGTACAGTAACTACTATAAATTATAATAATTTGAAACATAACTAAAGTTTATTTAAGTAAAAGTGTATTTTTTTTAAGCAAATATAATATTCTTGTTTCAGGTAAGTACCTACATATCTTTACGAGAGAAAGCGCTCGTAAAAAATGAGGAGATTTTAAAAAGGTAAAGCAATAAACATCATTGTTGTCTGCATTATGGCATTTATTACGGAAAATGTTTCACAGCCCCATAAACTTGGTTTCATAGCGCTGAGTTGCGAATTAAACATTTTAGAGCACATTAATTAGTCCTTGTTTCATAAATTATTATATATTTTAAGTGCAAAAATAAGGTAAGGTTATCTTATTTTACGATAGTGTAACGTAAAATATTATACTATCTTCTACCAATACTATAAATAGTAAAAAATGTGCCTCTACATTCAATATAATATGTACTTATCTAAGAAAAGTAAAGAGAAAACAATGTAGGGAGATGTAATAAAATATTAATGAAAAAACCTTTTTAAATACAACAAAAAAATATTTCAGCACGACTTTCCTTTTGATTGGAACGTTTGTTTGAAATGTTTTAAATAAAAATGTACTATTTCCTTTTTATTTTCTCATAATCTTCTTATTCATAATTCTCGAAAACTAAATAAGTTTAGTAAAAATTTAGTAAGTTTTATGATTGTTATATTAGTTTTTTGTAATGATGACCAAATGCTGAGTGAATTTTGAGCAAATTTGTAGAGCAAGACGTAATAATATACGGAAGCGGATTTCTAGTGGAATAATTAAGACGACGATTAACATATTTTACTATGACGACATTTTAAAATGTTGTTCATTACTATGTTTCGCTTTCAATTAATGTAATGCTTAAGAAAAAAATCATTTTAATTACTTTGAAGTTATCAGTGATCGAAGATCCTTAATAATTTTATTATTAAGTACCTAATCCTTGTAATTTGTTGGGCAAAAGCTTTATGTGTAAGCTGCTTAGCTAAATTATTAAAGTAAGCAATTAGTTAAAATTTGTTAAGTACTTTTATTTATGATATTAATTATCAACTTTTGTTATATCTTTGTCAGCCTTACTAATTAAGGAGGAATATCGCTGATTTGTTTGCTACAGACATCGCGTAAAGCTAATGATTTTATTTATTTGTTCTGTTCTGTTTCTGTAATAAAAAGTTATTATGGCGTTCCGAGCGTGCCAAAATTTTTTTTCAGCTTTACGCTGTATCCTGCACATGTGTGCGGATAGCAGGGTAGGCAGAGGGAACCTAGTGTTAAGAAAATCTGTTCCCATTAAGACACTACCGTTGAGTTTCGTCAGCGTTGAGTGTCAGGACTCAACGTTGCTTTTCAATTTGTTACCGGAGGGAACAGCAACAATTCTTCGAATAGGGATCGAAACCAGAAGCTGTCATGTATACAGTCGTATGCTAGTTCCCCTGCGCCATAATTGATCTCACTGTCATAATTTTATTGTGATTATACTTTTTATTAATCTAAAACCATTACTCAGCCACACAATTTTTGATGAATTCTCCGTCTGTTTTATATTAACGAAATATCTGTATACCAGCCTATTAATAAGACAGCAATGAAACCTTCTCTATTTTCGACAAAAAGAGATATGTTTGTCCAGGTAGAATTCGAACCAATAAAGCAATTAAAGGAGTAAAGGAAAGAATGCGAAGAAATTCTGTCCGAGAGCAAAAGATTTTAGCTCAAGCAATAAATATAACACGTAACGCAAGAGGTATCTATGAATTATATTATAGGTATCTATGAATTATATATCTATGAATTATAGTATTTTAAATTTTGACTTAACTAATTTTCTTTTGCTTCAGATTTCTCTTGCACTTTGCGACCTTAGGGGAGAAGTCTAATTTTTACTCCTTTCTCAAATTTTGGCTACGTAAAATCATCCCTCCTGCCTCTTAATTTTTTTGACTTTAAGTTTTTACTTGCATCATGTTAATTAGTTACGTCTATTTAAAGAGTACCTTAAATTTAAATTTGCATAATATTTACCGTAGTCTTAGTTGCCGTAAATTATATGTTTTTATCATAAACATTACTACTATTTTAGCAAACGTGAGCTCTACCATGTGTTAAACAACGGTAAATCCTATGCGTATACAATGGCTCAAGTGTTTACATGATTTTTTCATAAATAAAAAAAAATGGTCAATATAAATATTTTCTTACATTTTTAGGAATAATAAATTACATGTAAAACTGTAAATTTCAATACATTGCATAATATAAACTAAGATCTAGATTAATGTTTGAATTATAGCGAAGTCATCTTGAAGCCTTTTGCCTGTAGAGAGGATACACTTTAGTGTGGGGTTTAGGGTGAGATCTCTTGTTATGAAAAAATGTTAATGATGTAAGAAAAAGTGGAGAGTAGTAGAGTGACATAACTATTTATTTATGTAAATTTAACCATGTTTAATTTTTAATCTATAATTTATTGCTTAAGTAGCAGTGACAGCTAGTTTATATATCAAATAATTTTTACATAACAATTTTACTTTTATACAAAATAATTACGTTACAGGAAAAAAAAAATTGTACAAAAAAAAATCGGTAGTGTCAGTCCTACAGCAATTGTTGCTCCTCCTCTTGCTGTACTCCTGCTAAACTAGACAGTAAAAATAAATATATACATTTATCGATATAGTGTTTATTGTATTCAGAGCTATGAGTCATCGCTTACTACTCCAACTGCTAAATATGATGCAATTTATAAAATATATTAATACTTATATGTAATGCTTACATTAAATATTTAAAATATGAATAATATTAATATCCTGTTTAAAAGATATCATCGAATTTTACTCCTATCTACTGATAGTAATATTTACATGGAAGACAGGTGTGAGTCGGACTGGCCCAGGGAGGGTTTGTACCAGTTTCATAATTGTGTTGGACAAAATTAAGTTTGTTGCATGCAGAAATTCCGCATTTTTCGATTTTTATCTATTATTTGTAAAGTAATGTCTCTGTTTCATTCTCTTTTTTTTCTTTTATTTCTTTTCTACGAGAAGCACGCAAAAATGTTTTTTATAAATGCAGCGGATAAGCGCTTATATCTATTGACTACTTTAATTTAAAAGCTTATTTTTTTCTGTGTTTTAAGATGTGTGTATTTTTTTTAATTATAAATTCTATCCTATATATAGCAGAGGAGACAGAGGAAACCCGGGCATTTTTTTATTGTCCCCTTATTATAAATATTTTATCAGTTTCGGATTTTTGCTATATTATCACTAAATAAATAAGTCACTATGTCATTCCTATCAGTACTGTGAACGCATGCATTGAATTGTAATAATTCAATTTAATTACAAGATCCAGGTAAATCTTATCGTACGTAGATATTATTCACACTTGAATATTGAGGCTAGTGGGTTTTTCTATATAAATTTTAAAATATATGAGTATCTGAGCTGATTTATAATCTGCTAATAGCTGTAATAATTTTAAGATATATATAAAACATTTTCCAGTGGGAATCAAATCCGCAATCTGTCGCATTTACAGTCGCGTGCCTGTGCCTTGGCCTCACGAGTGGCCTTAACATAGAGGATTAGTCTGAAAACAAAAAAAAAGAAACTGAAATAAGATTTCGGCAAAAATATGTAACCTTTATGAAGCTTTTTCCATTGCAAAAAATTATCTTTTAGAAAGTGTTGATGAATTTATTACTTTCATTGTATTTTCTTTGCACCCTACACAGTGTAGAGGCCATACAGCTACTTTGTAACGTATGTTTACGGTTTATCATGCTAGTGCCTATTAGTAAAATAATTTTAAAAAAACCCTTAACCAAAAATATTACTATCTACATAATATCAAATTGCTTGTAGCTCTTAAACTGCTGATCCGATTTTCATAAAACATAGCCTAGAACCACCGAGGTGAATGCGGCTCAAGCGCACTCAAGCCGATTTATTAATTCTGGGGCTACGGTGCCACAGACAGACACACAAACATGTAAAACTTATAATCCTTTTGGGCTTAGGTTAAAAAGAGAAAAAATATAATACCGACTTTTAAGCATATCTTGTTTCATATAAATCTATCTTAAGTGCATTCATCAATTGCGTTCGTTGGTTCTTAACGGATATAAACTCTAATAAACGTGACGTAAATTGCTTCACTAATAGCTTTTAAAAGGGTTAATTTGTTTTCAAAGTGATTCAATCGCATATCAGATCGCTATATTGCCCTTATATCGTCACGTTTTCCGGGTTTTTCCGATATAGTATGTGGTAGTGTATTTCTTTAGAATGAACGTCAGTAGATATATTATTATAATATAACATTGAATGCACTAACACGTTTATGAATCCTCCTTTGATGAGAGTTTCTTATAATTATTAATTATTTATAAATTATTAATGTTAATTAAGGATATTAATATATTTATAGTACTAAAATATTTTTGTTTTAGTCATCGAGGAAAAATTCAATTAATATACGTGTGAAATATATCATGCATATTTTTTTCACAGTTATATATTTAGTAATAACCAAATACTTAACCTATTGAAATTCAAATTCAAATTCAAAATATTCTTTATTCAAATAAACTATAAAAACACTTTTGAATCGTCGAATGTACATGTCCACAAAAAGCTACCACCGGTTCGGAAGGCAGTTCTGCTGAGAAGAGCCAGCAAGAAACTCAACAAAAGTTGCTCTTTTCAAAGTCAATGGTATATTTTACTATTACATTAGCTGGCAGATATCCTGCATTACATTCAATAGACATTAATTCCATACATGTTGATCCTCTAAATATTCTTGAACAGTGTAATAAGCTTTACTTGTTAGAATTTTTTTACAGATATTTTAAATTTTCGTAATATTAGTACCTATTTTAGGTTAACCTATTTTTTAAGGTAAATAATATGGGAAGTTCCATATAGCTACTACGTTTCGACACACACCCACCGCGACGACATCAAAGAGGAGAACACAACAGGTGGCTTTAAAACCACAATTAATTTTCAATTTATTTGTTTTGTAATTATGTTTCTTCTTATAAATATTTATTGGTAATAATACAAGTTCTCAATATCCTCTTTTTACCTACATATTTGCTTGGAATAGCGGAAATGTTATTAAAATCATCACTTGATTGAATTATACGATCAGAAATTGTTTATACTGATGAGTTATCAGGTTGTCAAAAGTATAACAAGTTCTCTTGCCAATTACCAATTTAATAAGCATTAATTAGCTAGCAGGCAGACAAGTGACTGTTGTCGATGACTTTATTATTACGACTACAGTTTTTAACTACATTTATTTTGGTAACTGAAATTTTCATGAAATGGAGTAGAAAAAAAAAGAATATAAAAACAAAATTATTTACGAGATAGTTCTATTGTTTTCTGACTGACGTCGTAGCGGTGGGTGTGACTCTTAGGACGCTAGGAACTTCCCTACGTTTTTTTACTGAAGGAAAATGTTCAATGATGAAATAAATAGAATGATTACTTGTGGTAATATGTTTTATACGTCAATACAATCTGTGTAAACCTACAGAGTTCATATATTGTATAATGATGGACTTATTGCTGATGATTTTTCTTTATATGTGAAACCCCAACGATAAATTTTATTTATAAACCCAATTAACGTAATAATTGCTAATTAAATCCTTTAAAATATAATGAGGATATGCTATATTTCTTCATTAAGTTATACAAAAACGTTTATATGAATCATGAATAAAATATTACACACCTACCGTTTTGCAGCTTTAGGCTGTATCCTGCAGGGTAAGTAGAAGAAACCCAATGCTAAGACACTCCTTTCTCCACGTTCACTACGCCATGGTGGCTTCATTTTTCGACAATAATTGTAAATTGAACCAGTATGGGCGTGGTAATATAGTCCAGGCAAACGTTTCGAGTGATCACTAGTTAATAAGGAAACATTAAGTGCTTATGAAATTACTTTCTTTTGCTTTCAAACGACAGATTTCTGTGCGTAAGTTAGTAATAAACATTATATTAATAACTTTCCTGGATCCTAACCAGTGAGACCTATCAATTATTTTATATAACAAGCTATTATTTTATATCTCTCGTAAAAAAAATATTTTGCTATCTAAAGTCCGTACCTAAAATAATTACTATAGAATTACAGATTTCAATATAAATATATATATATAACCCTTCACAAATGTATAATATCGAGGCAAATTGTGGTTGTTGAATTCACGCCAATTATTACAAAATCCTACCTTTAACGCCGTAACAATGGAGATGTTCAGAGACTCGTGACTGACGCCACGTTTACTTTGACTTACAAAATACAAAGCAACCTTCGAGTTAGATGCCGATCTTTAACTATGTTTTTTTTTATTTTTTAGTAGATATAGCATCTTAATTGCGTTATTAACTAGCTATGCTTTCGACTTCACTCGAATGGAAAATTAAAATGATATATCTATGAACAAGTAATCTCTTGCATTTGTTCTCTTCTTTTAGTGTTTTACTAAAAGTTAATGAAATTTTACTATACGATGATGAAAACTGCAGACAAATATTTAATATAAACACTAATAATGTTTTTAATTATTAAATTCAATTAGCAACGAATGAGCATCTTTAGTGTAAATTCGTTGCTTTGCTAATTAATACCCATTTCAATAATCAATGCGGAGCTAACAATTTTGTAATTGTGATAATTAATTTAGTCCCTATTACTTGCTTTTTCATGAGCAAATACCCAGCACCCAAACGTAACCATAAATTTATAGAAAAGTAGATTGTTATTAGATTTTTAAATATCTATTTTCTTATAAAGTATATAGGTAATAGTATGTATACTCAATCTGTTGCAAATATCTTTTTATTCTCATTTAGCCCTTTCACGTTGTAAAATACATAGAATCTAAGAAGACTTCGAGCCTTTCTCCATTTTGCATCAAGGTATGGGTACGTTGAATAACCTGTCCTCTTTAGAGCACGTCCAAGCGATTCTCTTGCTAATTATATTTATCAGTGAGATATGTTATAGTAGTAGTAGTTATAAATGAAATATATGTACTTATTATTATAATTAAGAATTTAAATCTATTTCTAGAAGCCTATAGTTATTTTAGCAACATCGGGCTTACAGCTGGAGAGTGCAGGTTTCTTACAATACCGGTATACATGCAGGTATTCTTGCAAAATAATATATAGAATTAAATATATCGTTGCATTTGTTTTTCTATAAATAACGAGGGAAATAAGACGTGGCTGGGTGCACGCAATAGCTGTGTGATTCAGAATTTTTATATACAGAGTGTCTTTGTCTTTACCACTATTATTGAAAGCACAGTTTTAACTATTATTTATAAACTTAAGACAATTATAAAATAAATTATTTTATAAACAAATGTTTTTTTTTAACAAAATAAATAATAAATTATTCGTTACTTTAACACCATTTGTTGAGTATAGTGCAAATGTGTCATAAGTTTAACTTATATTAAAAAAACATGAATATTAAGAATAGTAGAAAATGTTTTAAATAATAATTTTGTTAAACGTTAAGGAGTACTACTTCTAACCACTAGGTTGTAAGCGCATTCGACAACAAGCATTTAAAATTAATATAAGTATCCCCAATTCATTGTTTTATATATTCGTTTTCAAATTCTCTTGCTCTGTCCTTTATATTTATTTTATAAAATTACTATAAAAAAAAATTCTTATAGAAATTGGATTTTTAATGTACACATATAGTATCTACGGATTAAAAAACCATAAATGAAAATATTAATCATACGTCTGAAAAGCTCACAAACCTTCATATATTTTTTTGTATTAAAATATGGCCTTGCTATAAACTATTTAAATACGTTGAACCCACAAAACTGGATCAAACTCGTCATACTCGTATGTAGATATATACAATATTGTCAATTTCACGGTCTGGTTATAAAAAATATTAAACGTTAACGCGACGTCCATATTACAGTAATAAATGATTCAAAGAAACAGATGCTTAGTAAAGAGAAATGGAGATGATGTTATATGTAGACTTATTAGTATGCAAAATAACGTCACCATACCTATACAAGTACCTATATAACGTATGGATTTAATCTGTGATTCATTCATAACGAATTTAAATTATGCCGGAAGTATGGTCACCGGCGAACGTTGGTGATAACAATTTCACACTCGTTGTATACTAATACCAGAGATTCGCCCGTGGCTTTGCCCGCTTGTATTACACAATTATTATTTGTTTTTTTAAGCAGAATTGCTTTTGTTATCTAAGAACACTAACATTTTGAAGATAATATCCATACATTGATAGCTAATGGTTCAGCCAATTCAATAAAAAAAATATTTTATAGCAATAATGTCACATGCAACCCATTATTAATCTTTGGAAATAAAATAAATATTAAATGTTGAGAGAAGTTTGTTAAAATACAAGCATGAAAACTGCACCTCAATCGGTTAAGCCGTATTTCGCATACTATCTTCCATGTACGAATAGATATAGTTATACTATAAATAAATACTAATAATTTACGTCATCTTTTTTTTAATAATTTACGTCACCCACAATCGACGCTCGTCGATTGTGGGTTTATGCTATACTGATTGACTGACCGGGAAATCGGGAATGATTATCATATTAGTAAGGTCCCAAAATTAAGAACGTTTTATCATAACACAAGTTTCTCTAGACCATCCATTTTCTTTTTATTTAGTTTAAAGTTAAAATAAAGGTATTGGTCTCTATTTTTTTTATGCTTATGTGAATATATAATTTTATAAGTCATTAGTGGTTTATGTTTCTGTATATATCATTAATTTTATAAATTTAATTACAAATTAGTCATAGTTTTGATAAGAGATGATGATGTGAGAACAATACTAAAGTCCACAACTGAGTAACAGGTCAAATGACGGTCTATGTTCTTATATATTAATACTAGCGGACGTGCGCAGCTTCGCCTGCTTATTTGCACCCTTAGGGGTGAATTCTAATAAACCATGAACCATGAATCATTGAAATATTTTTAAGAGTCTCAATCAAATTTCAAATTTTATTAAAATCGGTGGCGATTTAAAGATTGTTCCATACAAACTTTTAACCCCTTATTCGCACCCTTAGGGGGTAAATTCTAAAAAACCGTGAAACACGTGTTCAATTAAATCACTTTAAGAGGCTGAACTTACAATTTTATTAAAATCGGTGCCGATTTAAATTTTTTTCCATACAAAGTTTCAACCCTTATTTCACCGCTTTAGAGTTAAAATTTTTCAAAATCCTTTCTTAGTGGATGTCCAGATTACGAAAGCAAACATCTGTCCAAATTTCACGTTTCTACGCACAGCGGTTACGGCTGTGCGTGCGTCTTACCTCAGTCAGTGAGGACAAGTCCTTTTATATATATATATATAGATAATGTGCTTATCATTCATTATAAAAACTAATAAATAACATTTCAATTACATAAGCTATGTGAGATGAATCATATTAAATTTATATATTTAGATTCTGTTGTCACATATTTTTTTTTAAATAAATTTTATTATTTAGATTGGGATCTCGGACATGCGAGTTTTATTAGAGACCAAGGTCGATTTACTATTTTTGAAAAGTACTTCATGTGAACAACAATTATCCAGTGCATCTAAATTACCCGTATAATTTGGAAAAAAACGGTCACAGCTTCGGCCGCCTCTCTAGGTCATTATATTTGTAGATCAGGGTTAAACATTGTACTTACAAAACTTTAAAATTTCACATAATTCATAACCAAATATTAAAATTAATAGTTAAGTGATGGTCCAAAGTACTTTTTCTTGTAAATATGGTAATTCAATAGGATTAATATGCAATAGCATATTAAAGTGCTGCAGATCGAGCTCAGTGGCGTGCCATTGGAGAGGCCTATGTCCAGCAGTGGACGAGGACAGGCTGATGATGATGATGATGATATTAAAGTAATTAAAGGGCATTTTTATTGTGCATACGACAAACATATATTACCATCATTCTAAATCCATTCGAATATAATGGAAGTAGAAAAGAAATTATGGAAATAGAAACTTATTAATAAATAAAAAAAATGCTTGTTTTAATTTCATAATCAAATTCAAATCTAATAATGTAAAATACGATGTACGTAACTATGTTTTCCATCAGTGTTCCGTCAGGAAAAAAAGCAAATTAAAAGACGAGAAAAAGAAAATAAATTTACTTTTTATGCATCTTCCAAGAATAACTAACCGTGGTAAGTCAAAAACGAAAAATGAAAGCTGCAATACTGCTTTAGCTTTTATTGTCCTGTCAGTCAGGCAAGACCAGTTCTGCAAGTTGATTTACGAGATCCAACATAAAAAAATAAAAGCATCCATAAAAAATACTTCTATTTGTCGTTAGGTTTCGTGATTTCTTATATGTAGTTCATCTGGACGGATATGGTGCATCAAGTTTTGCAGGTTCTACATAGAGTTTCCAGTAGGATTACTTGATAATGTGTATGTATAAAAAAACATACAGATAACTCCTTATTTTAAAGGCTTTTAGACAAAATTCGTAAACGCCAGGCTTCATAATGATAATACACAAAAAATGTTGATTCTACTTTCTTACTAATAAGAATTTATATAATTTAAAAAGATTTCTTGTTATTTTTTTATTCGATGAAAGTAAAAACAGAGAGTGTCATTTAGTTTTCAACAGTTTTGGTTATTTAAAAAAATACAGAAAGATTATTAAGCAATGGTTATTGAATAACAATATATAGCAGGATTTTAGAGTGGGAAGTGTTCATATAATAAAAAAATAGAGAATATATAGATAAAATATAATTAGCATCGCATAAAAATACGTAACATTCCTAGCCGATCCTTGGAAGTAGGCCAAAAAGAAAATATGTTCCTAAGAATAAGTCAATATTCATGTTTGAAACATCTATTGACAATACATTACACCCGTATTGCATTGTATGGAGTAACCTTGTCTATCAATGATTGTTCACCCATATTTCTAAGATCTATAAATTCCTATGAATTGAAATTGAAAAGGTCATCGTTGCAATTAACAGCAGAAGCTGCATTGACAGCAGAATGAAAGTCAACCTACGCCTGATATACACACGAAACGTTACTTTAGCAACTAAGTAACCATTGCCATTACGTAAAATTTATTTTAAATGTTTTTAATTCTGCCGTTCGGCTTCACACTGTATCCCGGTATAGCACGGTAGACAGAGGTAACCTAGTTCCTAGTAGTTAGTTAGACACTCCACTCCCCATTTTCCTTCATCCTCGAGTAGGAATCAAACACACCCTGTCGCGTTTAGTGGCATCCGCTGTAGATAATATTACTTTAACACTCAAAATCTACGGCAGATATATATTTTGTTCTACGGCAGATAAAAGGGACCTACATACGACTCGAGAAGTGATCATCCAAACTGAGACTATCAAGGGCGCCCTACATAATGATGCATCTACCTGACACCGAGACCCTATAGGAAGGTTCATTCGCCGGGCAAATGAACGTTCCGTGACTCATATAGTGAAAAACAACGTCAATATTGCTATTTCCTACAGAGTCATCTCTGGCAAGCAATAAAGATATTACGGAACCGACTGACTGCACCGCAATCAACATGATCGTCGACCACCAACGAGTCGTGTGATTTACTCGTACAAGATTGTTTTCTTTTAACTAAATTTTTAAAGAATTACGACTTAAATATTTTGATCATTATTTTCAAGTTATCTAAATAATTACTATTGATTTTCAGTTGTTGTTCTTATATATGCAAGAATACAGAGACTGTTCATTAACCGTCGTGATTGACACTTTGGTCTGACGGTGCAAGCCATAATTACATAACGGGCTTCAAGATTGATAATATTGCACATTAATTTTGCTGTCTCAGTATCTAATGTAGGCCAAGCACCTGCAGATAATGTATTAATATTTGCTTATAATAAAGCATTTATTAAGATATGAAATTATAAAGCAAATGATTATATCGTCGTTCTAAGAAGTGTTATACTATAATGTACTAGCTTATACCCGCAGTTTTGCATCTTTGTTATTCTGAGCAGGTACAGTGAGTTAGATAGAAAAGATTCCCACACTCACTGCTGCATGAGGTTGAAATCGACCTCATATGTATGTGTGGTGTGCAAAATTTGAGTTTTCCTTCTGCTCTTGGTGTCTACGCTCAGCCCTCAATATGTATGTGTGTGAAATAACGCAGGTCGACTTTATTTTTCATAGAGTGCATATTGAGGCAGATTTCGACTTCAGTTAGTGTTAGCTATAGCAGTTGATAGTAAGACTTTCTCGGTGAGTGCGACTTACTCTATACTGTCATCATCTTAATTCTCGTTACGTTGAAAAAAAGTTTATTAGCACTTATAATAAAAAATCTAATAATTTAGAAATAATAACGAATGAAACCACTTAGAGTCTCAACAACATGATCACACAACACAAACAAGGAGACACGCTGTGTTATGCAAACTTACGACTTTAGACTGGAGCCACGCAGGCCACAAAAAGAGTTAAAAAGATTCTGATTATTTGGGCAATGAGTGAGCAAGGCATGTCTGTATAGTTTTAACGAAGAATGTTCTTACTAAGTTCTTTATAAGAATATTCTTCATAGCTATACATAGCTTCATAATATTATTATAATAATTTTCTGCTCTTGTATAATAAAAGTATATATGAAACTATAAACAAGACCAATGTCATATTGTAATGTACCTACACTCGTTTTATAGACTCATTGTTTTCTTAGCGACAACGTATATAATTATCTAGTATGCTTTATTTGCTTCAGTATGCTTTTATGGCAGAAGTCATCATCCCACGCATCCAGCCATCAACGCCAAATTTTGCCTTTATGACATCACGTCATTCTAAGATACAAATTAGGCTCGAGTTCATACTCGAGCCTAAAAGGTACCTTATAATTTTTTTTATAAGTTATGCAGTTAATTAACTCTTGTTAACTGCAAAAAAGATGTCCAGTCAAGCATTGCACGTCTCAGGCCTTCAACTATCGTCGTTTCTTGGAATTAGATTTTTGTTTTATCAAAATTAAAACTCTAAATCCATATAAACAGTACCTCGTTGTAAAATAAACATAAAAATAAAATCTTCGACACAGTATCTTTTAATATTTTTAAAATTACGCAATTTCTTCAAGCTACGCTACTTAACGTAATATTGGATATATTATGTATTTGTTTCCTTATTTTCTTGAGTTTATTAATATGCAAAGAGAAAAATATTTCCATAAATAATATAAAATTAATATCGAATTAGTTGTTTTAAAATATATATACTTAATTAATAAATGTACACATATAATATACTTTTGTAGCAAGTGTTACAAAAATGTCGGTAAAGTAATAAAAAATATACTTGTGGATTAATAATTTAAACTTTTATTATATAAAAACATAGACTAGAAAATATGTAATACATTAAGATAATAGCTGCCTAATAACTGCCTGTATACTAAGTACACAACTGTCTAGGTTCAGAAAATAGTAATTTTTTTCATAAAATATAATAAAAATAATTACAATAAATGTTATAAATAAAATGAAATTCAATTTTCGCAAAAATAAAGAATTTCTTTTATTTATATTGTACTTAATAACTCGTTAATTTCTGAGTTTAAAAATGCGAGGAACTTATTATTAACAATATCTTTACACACTATTTAAACACAATCTTTCTATATCCTTTCATACCTTCGTAATGATATAGTAATATTAAGTGCTCTTAAAAAAGCTTCTTTTTGTCGTCATTTTGTATCCAATGATGCTAGGCTTCTCTCATTCTCTGTAGTTGTCCAGAACTTCACGTGTTTTAGCCAGGCCATAATAATATATAATTTCCTTTCAGTTGTGTTAATTCAGTTTCTTATTCAAATATCTTAGCCTACTTTACCTTTCTTAATAACAAAGCTGAGCTGAGCTTTGTTAAAATGAATGAATACTGATTGGCAAATAACAATAAATTACAAAGCATAATCATTGGGGACCATATGCATTTGTGAATTCATCCAATGCTTGTTTTACTATTGCTTTATGACATGCAATACCAGTAGCGTATGTCTTGAAGCATCCATAATTTGAAAAACATTTTTTTCTGCTTGCCTCTTCAGCGTCCTTGCAACATATTATAATGGCGGCCTGGCACACGCGGGATTTTGATGGAGGTGCCTGCGTTGTAGTAGTTGTCATCTATAATTAAAAATATATATTATAATTATCTGTTTTCATATTATTTTAAGGTATTAAGTGTATATCTACTCAAATTATTTTGATGTTAATATAAAACTGAAAATAAAATGTCTGATGTTAGAAAATAGTCTGTATATGAAAAATATTCATAGAATATATTTTACTCAACAATAAACTTGCACAAAACGTAAAAAAAATATAGTACCCCAGCTTGACTGCTCCCGTGCTCGACTGGTGGCATCTCCGGAGCCGATTCCGGCCGTTGAAAGATATCGAAAGATATAGGCCTCGCACCATCGTTGCCATTGTCCATATTAAGTCCATTATCACCAGGTACTAAATTCCAAATCTGGCGTTCATCCTCCACTTTAAACCTATTTTCTAAATTTGTGCTATTTCCCGAACACGCTACGCGCACTGGAAAGTTAACAGGATATGGCACATAAACAATTTGCGGTGGTGGTGGAGGGCTCGGTGGTCGTCTTACATATGACGAGAGTTCTTGTAATAAGCGCGTTATTTCACTCAGCAACTCCTCATGTTGACGACCATAATCGATTCTTTCATAATATCTATCGTAATCATAAAATGATCTTCGACGATGGCGATGCTTTTCATCGTCATTCTCGTGGATCGATCTTGTACTGACCATTTGTATTCCGACAATATAGTATAGTATCGCTAAGAATACTATAGATGACTTCATCTGGAATAAAAGATTAAAAAAATAAGGTAAGCAATATAAGGCGGTAAATCGGTTAGTAACAATATTCGGTTTTCAAATTTACCGCGCATCTGCAAGTGACGCTAAGTTAACGGTTATATTTAGCAACGCAAACTTATTTCTTACATTAAGGAAGTAGGTAATAAAAGTATATTAAATATACCCTACACAATAAGGAAATAAATTAGAATTGAAAAATATATATATAAAATTAAAACATTGAGCAGTTGACATCAAAATAGACAAAAGTAGTTCTTTATTATAGTACAAAAAAAAATCTATTGTATTTAGAAGCGACAGATTTTGAATTATTACATTAAAAATAAAAATAATAATTATCATGAATTTCTTAAAATTATTTTTTAAACAAATCACAAAGCATACAGAACTGATATTTTATATATAAATCAATCGAATCGAAAAAAATATTAAAACGTGTAAATTATTTACAGACTTGTACCAGTGTCACATTAAATAAACAAGTCGACTTTCATAATTATAAAAAATATCACTTTATATTTACCTTGATAATATTGACTTAAAATAGCTTCCGTTATCACAAAACTTTGTACAAATACAAACTTCAATCGTCAATGTTTCTATATGAAATAGTTTTTATTTAGAATTAATGATTGATATTATAAAGACCACGAAAGAAATGCGCACGAGCGACCGGAATGCGGTTCGACCGTCTACTGATACTGATATATTTATATACTTCCTATACAATACAAACATGTACGTAGTACGTACGTACGTACATATATATATATATATATATATATATATATATGTTGACATGACGTAGTCGTCGCGTCTATCACACGATATATTATGATATGTATGTATGTATATATGTTGTATGTTTATAAAAAAAGATAACATAAAAATGACTAATTTCCATCTGGAAACAGATGGAATTATTTGTTTTTATCTGCATTCCTGTATATTGCAATGTTATTGTGAAACGAAAAAATATTTTTATGTAGGTTTTAAACAATAAAATTAATATGAAAACATATATTTTTATAATAATATACAAGAGCATAAATAATATAAAAGTATATAGATATATTGTGTAAAAGATCAAATGCCTAATAATGTAAATATTATAAAATAATTAGAGTAAATCCAAGTCATTTGGTTCATGTATATAATTATTTTGATAAAATTTTACGCATTTTAACATTAGTTCTTTATTTACAATATCGTTTTGCTATTTTCATGTCAATAAAATACCATCAAATACGTGGGTACTCTCGCGACTTGGCCGTATAATAATAACTTAACTTAAAATTAAATACACATATAAAAATTATATGATGTCGAAAATTTATGTATGTAATCACAAAAAACAGCAACGCTTAAAAAACGACAAACAAAAAACACCTCCTTTTCTTACAGGAGTCGGTTAAAAAAGAGCACACTTATATTTTTTTGGTAACCGACAAGTTCATCTTCATACTATGAGATTAAGTACAACATTTTCCGATGTTGTCCGAGTCCGGATCCGTGGAAAATATGAAGCAAATTGCACAGCAGTGCGTTAAGGCAATGTGAGATTATCCTAAGTGTTAGCAAATAGGAGAACATCCTTTTTATATTGTAGTCTTATATGCCTACACTTCTTCACTTCTAGTGCCTGTACAGGACGTAGAGCACTAGAAGTAGTGTGAGTAATCGTCTCATACAATATTTAAACAGTATTCGAATAAATTAAAGCTCTCTTAACTTTCTAGTGCCTATTTAGTTAAATTAAACATTTTTCTTAGTAAAAAATAGTTCTGCTTTCCTTCTCAATTCCACCATTCAACGCGTATTGTTGGGCGCGAATCAACCCTACCAGTTGCCATAGCGTAAAAATTATAAATATTTCATTCCCCCGAAATAAAATTTGAAGCTTCATTTTTATTGGTTTTATTTTAAGCCTTGTTCACATTCCCAACGAGAAATGATAATATTATATTAACATTCAGCAAACCTGTGACAATATTTTATATGATAACAGTGTAAAATGAAAACTGTACTTTTACATCCTTTTATAGGTACACCCGTTTCACCTATTATGGGATTAATACGGGTTCTCGTAAAACAAAGGTATGCTAATAAAAAGGATTGTGCCTATACACTACGTATGTTTGTAAAATGACTTTACTAGTTTATTCACATACTGAGATCTAAATGGGACAAAAGTTGCCTTCGCACGGAACGATAGACTGGTGTCAATTCTAGTAATGGCTACGACGCAAAGTAAATATGCTGTAAACTATAAAATAATTCAAATATTATACCTGCTTTTAGCTTTTTTTTATGCGAAAAAAATGGCGGTTTGCAAATTTATGCACAACCCACCTAATACTAAATGATAGGGTTTGATATGTAAAATACAATAAATAATGAGAACGTCTAGAGACTGAAGATGGAGTCGGAAGGTGGCCGAAGATATTTTTGAACTAAAAAATGTGGACAAGTCATGTTCGTAGCTTGCACTCGTTTGATTTGTTTTGGCAAGGACTTTGGTGTTAAATGATATCGCGCGCCTGAATGTAGAGATTGATTGGAAAACACCTTAAAATAATTGTGCATTAATAGAAAGATGTCTTAATGTTATACTTAAAAGGAAATAATTTAAGATTAATTAAAAAATCTTTTTAAAAACAAGCTTCTGTTCAAAATAAATGTACACTAAACTCAAAATGATAATTTTATGAAATTGCAAAATCATGTAGCGCATATAAAAACTGAATTAAAATTGAATAAACTTTTAACCCGATACGAAATTTTGCAATCTAGTGAATCCTGCAATTTTGCAAATTTTGCAATCTAGTGAACAGAAGCTTGTTTTTAAATAAGTTTATTAATTTATATTTTATTAAAATTAAAATAATAAAAAAAGGTAAGTAATAGGTAAGTTTTCCAAATAAGTACCATAAATAAAGGAGTAAACGTTGTTTCTAATTTTCTTAGAGAATCCTTAGCTAATCTTGAGGTATCCATGAAAATGAAACTATTTACGCTTCTTCTACAGATATCTAACTAAAATTTCCTCGCGAGAATACTTGCCTTAACTAACATAATAGTTTGTCACGGTCGACTCCGATAAAGCCCCAGAGAATGTTGTGCCGAGAACTTTCTCACTGAATCCACAAGGTTTATAGCTTATATAAATAAGATAATTAGCTCTTTTTTCAATGTATAAACTTAATAAGGCTTGAACTAATACAATATTTTAGGATAAGGATACCTACTAGATGGGACTTTATATCTTTGAAAATACATCTTTTGTTTATAATACTTTTTTGTATCATATTAAAATATTTGCAAAAACTTTTACAATCACATTTTTACTTATATATTCTTAATGAGGCCAGGTCCAGGTTCTAATAGACTGATCCCAGAGCCTACGTCATTTTAGCAAAGCTGAAATTTTAAGGATTATAGTTCTAAAAATTACTTATGAATGATACCATTGCAGCACGTTTATTAAGTTTTACTTTGAACGATGTCTGTGTTCTTGTGCTAGGACAGATATGTTCGTCTAAATAGTAGTAGGATTTTACTAGTAGTAGGATTTTTTAAGGAGAAATTATTTTGCTCTTTTCTGGAGTGGACACGGACCACCCCCCTCTATTCCCAAGCCCATATGTGTTGTGTTCAAGTTATACTAAATATATTTATACTAATATAATAAAGCTAAAGAGTTTATTTGATTGAACGCGTCAAAAGCATTTCAAAACAGCTCAGTTTCTGCTTTTCAAATAGTACACTTATCTAGGAAGTCCAAGGACTATGGCTCTTATATCACGTACGGCTGGCGAGAGTAGAGCAGCAATGGTAAATGTTGCAAAAGAAACTCGGTCGGCTTGCTAATATACTAAAATTAAAATTAGGGAACATCTGCTAGTAACGTCACTTTAGCACTCGAAATAGATATGGGGCAAAACCTAATTTATTTTGGGCTTATTTCACAGGAAAGCCGATTTTACTTAGTAATTAAATTATTTTTCGGAATCACATGTGGTATAAGGAGGGAAGTCAGCTTTTACAGACATGACATTGCAACGTAACAATTCTGTGTCATTTATTGTTTATATTTAAATTTATAATTAAATATAAACAATATGTATATTTTATCATAACGAGTCATGCGGTAATATTTAGAAAATTATATACTTACGTTTAATCTATCTATTCTTACACACACACAAACTTAATCAGTGCCTATGCTCCCCAGGCGGGATGCAGCGCGGCCGAAAAGGAGACATTCTGGGTGCAGTATGAAGGGGTGCTACTTGCTGTGCCGTGTACCGAAGTGGTCTTAGTTGGGGGGGACTTGAACGGGCACGTCGGTAAGGCTGCTGAGCCGTATGAACGTGTTCACGGGGGTTTTGGGCACGGTCTTCGCAATGCAGAGGGAGAAAACATTCTGAGAACCTGTATTGCGTCTGATCTGGCCGTCGTGAATACGTTCTTCCAAAAGAATTCTCAGCATCTTATCACGTATAAGTGCAGGTCCCACTCAACTCAAATAGACTACTTATTGGCCAGACGGTGTCATGTGGGCAGGGTAACTAACTGTAAGGTCTTTCCAGGCGAAAGCCTAACGGCCCAACATCGTCTTCTTGTCATGGACTTTAACGTCACTCCGAAGAAGAAAGTAGCCGAGAAACGTAGGCCTCGGATCAAGTGGTGGTTGCTGAATGCACCGATCCAGACCGACTTCCTGGCAGAGGTGAAAAGTCATAATCTTTCGACTAACACCGAGACTGCTGAGGATGCTTGGAATCGGGCTCAGTCGGCAGTCATTGCGGCAGGCAGGCGAGTTATTGGTGTTTCTAGGGGAGGACGTGTCATCGACAAGGAGACATGGTGGTGGAATGACGAGGTCCAGGAGGTGACTCGTGAAAAGAAGGCTGCCTTTAAGAAGTGGCAGGAATCCAACTCTCCTGAAGACAGACTGGAGTACACAGTAGCTAAACGTGCCTGTAAAAGAGCTGTAGCCAGAGCCCGCAGTGAAAGTTTGTCACCATTGTATGATAAACTTGAAACTGTGGAGGGGCAGAAGCTCATTTACAAACTGGCACGTTCCCGGGATAAAGTGACGCAAGATATCGCAAAATGTCTTTGCGTCAAAGATTCCCAGGGCACGCTGCTCTGTAGTCATGCCTCTGTGAAGGAGAGGTGGAGAAGCTACTTCCAGGAGTTGCTGAATACTCAGCACCCATGCAGTCTTCATCACGACCCACCGCCTAACCTCGGACTTATTGCCCCAATAACCCTTGACGAAACACGTAATTGCCTTCGACGCATGAAGAACGGAAAAGCGGTGGGACCTGACGACATTCCGATCGAAGCGTGGAAATCGTTGGGCTCTCTTGGTGTGCTCATGCTTACTGACCTTTTTAACCATATCTTGAACACTGGTAAGATGCCGCATCAGTGGCGGCTTAGCTTTATTACCCCTATTTACAAGGGAAGGGGCAGTGTTCAAGATTGTGGTAGTTATAGGGGCATTAAGCTTATGAGTCATACCATGAAGCTCTTCGAGCGCATGATCGACTTCAGGCTCCGCCGAGAGTGTACTGTCTCTGAGTCTCAATATGGATTTCAGCCAGGATCGGGCACCATGGACGCCATTTTCGCCCTCAGAACTTTGATGGAGGCATACAGGGAAAAAAGGAGAGCTCTGCACGTGGCCTTTTTAGATCTGCAGAAGGCCTTTGACTGTGTGCCTCGTCAGTGTATCTGGTGGGCATTGCGATCCAAAGGGATCCCTGAGGCCTATATTGAGATTATCAGAGGCATGTACCACGATTCCGCTTCTATGGTTAGGACTGCTGTTGGCGACACTAGACCCTTCCCGATTACAGTGGGGGTTCACCAGGGCTCGGCTCTTAGTCCGTTCTTGTTCAATGTAGTGCTCGATACTGTCTCGGCTCACATCCAGGACCAGCCTCCATGGCTGATGATGTATGCCGACGACATAGCACTCATTGCCGAGAACCGACTGACGCTGGAGCGTAAAGTGAACCTCTGGAAGGGTACGCTTGAGAACGGCGGCCTTAAACTAAATGTGTCGAAGACAGAGTACATGGCCTGCGGGAACCGGGACTCGAGCACCATCCTTATAGGTCCTGAACCAGCCGTTAAGTCGGAGAAGTTCAGGTACCTTGGATCCGTTATGCACGAGTCTGGAGGCATCGACCACGATGTCCATGGCCGGATAAGCGCTGCCTGGGCCAAATGGCGGGAGGTCACTGGTGTGGTCTGCGACCGCAGAATACCGCCCAAGCTCAAGGGGCTGATATACAAGAGCATCGTCCGACCGGTTCTTTTATACGGCAGCGAATGTTGGCCAGCACTATCTCGGCACACTCAGGAGCTTCACGTCACGGAAATGAAGATGCTGAGGTGGATGTGCGGCGTAACGCGGTCTGACCGCATACGCAACACATTCATTCGAGGTAGTCTTGGGGTCCGTGACGTAGCGGATAAGCTCCAAGAGCGTCGCTTGAGATGGTTTGGCCACGTTACGCGCCGGCCTAAGAACTATGTCGGACGCAAGTGCCTTGCTATACTAGTTCCTGGGGCGCGACCTCCTGGACGCCCAAGGAAGCGCTGGTTGGATGTCGTGATGCAGGACATGAGAGCCAATGGTCTAACCACCGAGGACGTAAAAGATCGTGCAAAGTGGAATAGGTTAAGTAGGAAGGCAGACCCTGGTAATAGCCGGGATTAATACCAGGAAGAAGAAGAAGAAGTTTAATCTATCTATTAAAATTATTATTAAAACTAATAACAGTAAATAATCGCGAACCAGGCTACAAGTTTAAGTTTTTCTTAGTGGAAAAAAGAGTTTCTATAAAATTTGAAAAACACATTAAGTGAAATATTTTAAATATAAATTTCATTAAGGCCTCAGACAAAATATAAATAAACTTATTGAAACTTATTTCGCTTTTTTATTTCTATTTATTTTTTGGTAGAAACCAAACCTACCTACCTAGCCTACTAATTAGTTTCCCATGTTTCCCATGTTTCTAGCCTACTAATTTTTATTTTTTCTTAAAGCCTCACTACATGATCAAAACAATAAAAAAAGTCGTAAATAGTCTAATATAAAAAATATATATTTATTTATAAATTTCAATATATTTTTTTTATATAACTTTATTTATATAACTAAAAACTTTATTCATACAAAAGGAATTTATGGAAGTTAACAGAAAAACTTATATTCAAAGATTAGAAAATTCTTCTTATAATAAATTAATAAGATTGTTTGTTTTAAGCACGATGTTAGTGGGTTTGATCACCCTTGGGATAGCGATTTATTATTACTATTACTAGAGATATTTTCAAAAAAAAAAAGTTAAAAGTTAAAGTTTTTTTTTGATAATAAAATGTCGGAAGTGGACTATTCTGGGGTGGGCACGTCTTACCTGCCCCTATTCCTACGTCTATGCTGACGTTGTCTTGAGAACAGACTAACTACCCTGCTATACTGGACAAAAAAATACCTACAAAAATATATAAAAATAAACACAAATTATTTTATTTGTTGATATTTTATTTCTGCATAATGTAAAGTTCTTGCAACAATAAATAACAATTACTTCGCTATCATTATTTATGCGTGCACTCATGGTTTTATGATAATATGCAAACATGTCAGCGCCTACGTTCCTCGTTAATTATACATTGCACACTCCGCCCCGATTTCATATTAAATATTTTATAATACTTTATCTAGTGGCTAAGAATTTGTGAAAATATGATCATTATTATGAAACGTCCAAGGAAGCGCTGGTTGGATGTCGTGATGCAGAACATGAGAGTTAATGGTGTAACCACCGAGGACGCAAAAGACCGTGCAGAGTGGAGTACGTTGAGTAGGAAGGCAATAGCCTGGTGATAGCCGGGATTAATGCCAGAAAGAAGAAGAAGAAGATTATCATGATTATGAAAAACAAAAAATTGTACTTTTAAATTTTGTCAAATTTCAAACCCGTCCATACTTTATATAAATAAAAAATCTAGTAAAATCAATTAGCTTCTTGCAGATACTCACTTGGAATTACCTAAACACTATATTGTTAGAAATCGGAAGCGGTTAGCGTTTTAAAAAAAAACACGATAAAAACACATACCGTCTATATGTTTGCAATGTACTGGGATCACTCTATAACAACACTACACACTAGATACCTTCCAATCAGGGCTTCCGCCTATAAGCAACTGTTCCCGGTTGACACAATTCTACTGCTTTTATTGTCTTTTCCACCTAAATCTACCCACTTTTTCACAAGTACGCTAACAGTATATTAAACATACGAGTATGTGCATGGATGTCATTGATTCTGAGTATGAAGTGAATAATTTTGTATATCTCTTTTACGTTTTTACCTTTACCTGTTGTTGTAATATTGTGGAAAATGCAACAGTGATTTATTATTTGTGTGTGACACATTGGTTTCTTGAATGACGTTCAATAAATAGATTTGATTAAATCAGTTTCACGCTGTATCCCACACACAGCAGGGTAGGCAGAGGGAACCTAGTGTTAAGATACTCCGTTCTCCACTTTCTGCCAAATTCTGGAGGCATTGCGTGTTGAGTGGCAGAACTCAACGCCGCGCTTTGCTTTAGATTGGATTAAAATATTTTGAATTAGGTATTGTTAGCTTAATATGATTTTTTTCATACACTGCTAGTAGCTGTATCCAAATTGTTTCTTAAGTGACATCTTTAGATTCAATTTAGTAGATGTACATACATATATTTTTCTTACATTAGCTGTGATGGAAACTCGTATCTTCAGGCTACAGGAATACAATTTACGAAAGGTTACGAAAAGTATAACTCTAAAGTCAGCTATTTTTTTTTATTTATAAAGTTATATATTTTATAATAAAAAAATATTTGTATACCGATATAGATATAGATAATTCTAATTATATAATTTTAAGCAGTAAAAGATCTATAAAATAATAAATGATTTCTCCATTATACTTTTTTAAAACTATAACGATACTTCTGTCAATTGTGAAAATTATGAACAAAATTGTAAATAAAACCAATCTGGTTTAAAGGGTGTTTTAATTAATAATCAAAAATATAAATTCGAGACTAATGAAATTCAGCGTGGACTTTAATTAAAATCGCTGACGCGTTGCACAATTGTTTGACAGCTTTAGCCAAAGGGAAACGTTTGGCCAATACAAAACATTTTAATAACATAATAAACGTCATCAAAACATTTTGTTTCTGTCTGAAGTCTAATCAATTTTTATGAGGATAAGTACACTATACATATATACACAAGTATAGGTGTACAACCGACCAACTGTGGTCTATGGGTAGGAGACCTGGATAACAATCTATTGAAAAAAAAAATTATATAACGTATTATAGTCTCAGGCACCTATTCGCAAGCCTCCCTTTACACGTTTTTTTTCATTTCGAAGATGAGGTTAATACTGCTAGCTCTAGTAGCTTTTACAGCTACACCGAGAGCAAAAGAAAGAGTAGTTACTCTGTCCCTGAAAAAATACCAATCTGTCCCTGAAAAAATGGCAAGCACAACTTGGCTCCTTAAAATGATGTCGACTGCGGCAAGGGTTACCCCCAGGACGCCCCCCTTTGCCCCTGCACACGACTCGTTGTTTATTTTTATAAGAATGGGAATGATCACACAAACAGTAAAATTCCTCTAACAATAGGTATATAGATTATGTCTGCCTTTTTGAAGTTAGACTGGCAAAGGTAGCGTTAGTAAAAGTTGAATTTTTCATGGCTCTTCTTAAATTTTTCAGTAAAATGGCGCAAAATCATAGAATGTTATATGACATCACCTATGGTGGCCTTCGTTTAATATTAACCGTCAGACTACAGACTACAGTCATTCACCTTGCTCTTGATCTATAGGTCATTGCTGTTTTGTATTCTATGTGTGTACACATTGTTTTAGAGTATGTATGTAAAACTATTTTTTTTAGTTCTGTTCTGTTCTGTTCTTTCTAATATGACGTTCTGAGCGTGCCAGTTGAGCACAAAATCACTTCGCCAGTGTCACGTTGAATGGAGAACTCACGAAAGAGATTTTTTTTTAGTTTTTATTTTTTGTTCATTATGATCAAATAAGTGTACGTAAGTGCAATAATAAGTTATGAAAATTATGCTTATTACAATAGATTGAATTAATAAATGTGAAACATTTAATCTATTAATTCCCAAATATTTTTTATAGTATGAAATAATGTTAATAATATTTTTAATGAAAATTACACGTTTTTGTTCTATTATATAAAATGTGTATGAAAAATTCTTGTGTTCTTTGTAAATATTTTAATATTTTTTTTTTATCACTTTCAATTTCTTATATTTCGATGTAATATTTAATATATTAGTAGCTAAAATATCAATTTTATAAATTTTAAAGTAAAAGTAATAATAAAATAAATCAATACTACGCTTAAGCTGCGCCTAAATTGAATTCCGTCAAAGACAGAATTGTTTTATTGCCTAATTGGTAAACAGCAATAACAGCTGTTGGTCATATCTTTTAAATTAAACTTAGTTTTTTTTTTACAAAGAAATGACTCAACAAAAAATAAAAAGGTTTGTTTGGCACAAACTGTCACTGTAAATGTGACAGGTTATGGGCTCTAGTCCCACTCGAGGGAGTGAATTTTTTAATAATTCCATTTTTTCGTTATGGTGTCCAGGCGGCGTTGAGTTCCCCCATTCAACACGCAAAGCCTGCAAAATTCGGCGGAACATGCGGGACGAACTATCTTAACTCTAGGTTCCCTCTGCTCACCCTGCTGTGTTGTTCGGTATATAGCGTAACGTTGAAAAAACAAAATAATATCCACTTAAACACTTTTTTTATCTTTAATTATTTACAAAGGAAACCAAGTGAGATGTCAATTCGCCCTCTGGTTTCCACTCGATAATCGAAACCGATGATTGTAACATTATTTGCCGAAAAGCAGAAACAACCTTTAAATTGAATTGCGTCACTGAATATTTTTTTATTAATAATACTGAGTAATTAAATAAATAGCCGATAGCAAGATGATCTTATAAATCAAATATTTGTATAGCCACACCACGATTTGTTTCTTAACACTTTTCCATAATAATAATGCATTATAATTTCTATAACGAAAAATCTGAAGCAACAAAAAGAAAACATACCTAATAAGTATGTGTGGGGCACGGAAGTATTTCAATGGGAGCGGATATTCACTAGAAAAGTGCAACTACTTGTAATGCCTATATATTCCTCCTTGTTAGAATCGAACCCATGAATGACATCTATCATATTAAACGTAAAATTTTAATTAAAAGAGTATTTATTTTTCTCTAAAACTTATATGCGAGTACATACCAGTTGTGAAGTTATTATAATAACTAATTGTATTCCCACACGACTATAAGGCTAAAATGCCTAGTGTAATTTGTACTTAATGATCAATGATATTTTAACAAGCAAAAAATGTAAATCTAACATAAATTAGATAAATAATACTTAACCTTAACCCCGAATGAAAAAACTTTGTAGTAGACAATCGTAAGCAAATTTTGAATTTGAAAATAAATATCTATAGATAGATATACCCAGAACTAAAAAAATTAATCAAGGTAGCTCAACAGTTTGGACGTAGGATTTTTTTTTCATTTCACGATTTTTATCCATACCTGTATTTCGTTTGACGCACACATACGCGTGCGACGTTGCCGCTCTTACAGGTAAGTGTGTGCGTGCCTATGTTATACATTACAAATGGCGTTTTATTTTAAAACGTTAATTTTATTATTTATTTTGTTTGGAAAAATAACTTTTTAATTTTTGGGATTTTTTTTCTGAATTATATTAGGCTTTTATAGAGTAAAGCTGTGGTTTCAATTTAAGTGGTGCTGACAATTCCACCCTGTATAATAAAACTGTAATTTATTGCTGTCGGTACATGGAAGATAAATGAGAATACGTTATTGTTGGGGACATTCATCAGTATAATATAACCTAGGACAGTGATTTTATTGAAATAATATTATTAGATTAGGAAGAATTTAGATGAGAACATAAATAATTTTGTAGTACAAATGGGAAAAGTCAGAAGGGTCGCTAGTATTATAAAATTTTTACTTAATGTTTAATTCTTTTTTATCCCGCGACTATCTGAAGTCTTATCCGCAGGAAACTGAGAGAGAACCTTGTGTTAGAATTCTCCGCTGTATATGTATACCATAGTATTTGTAAGTTCGTGAAAATTATCTTATATTTTTTGCTTGTCGTGATCTGCATACTTTTTATTGAAGAGTATGAAGTCATGTTTCTTCGTAGTAAAATGAACAATAACCTTTAATTAGTTCCATGCGTGTCTGTCAAAAGACCAAACTGAAGAATTGATTCATAGCTAAAAAAATGATCGTATACTTAAATTATAGTTTTATGAATGTAGATTGGTAAAACAGTTAAATTAAGACTAACGCCAGCTACGACATCGTATTTGTAATATTGAATTTTAAAAAATTAAATCAGCTTCACGCGTTCACACCAGACGTAGTGTTAAGACACTCCGTTCCCCACTTTCTGCCAAATTCTGGAGGTATTGCGTGTTGAGTGGCAGAACTCAACGCCGCGCTTTGCCTCGACACCAGAGCGAAGATGTTTATATTATTGATATAAAATAAGAACGACACTTTTAATTTGTTTCATAAAGTTATATTTTATTATATAGAATAAATTGATAATAGAAGAATAATAATAGAATTTAAAAATATATACATTAGATAACTATCCATACCTATATTATAAATTCGAAAGTAACTCTGTCTGTCTGTCTGTCTGTCTGTCTGTCTATCTTTTACGCAATCAGGCCCAAACCGCTAATTTAATTGTGATAAAATACTCATATAGAGATACTTGAGGGTACCGGGATGAACATAGGATACTTTTTTTTCCTTATAAGTGTAATATTTTCGATATATACCAATATATTAAAATAATTAATTTGACATGCAATTTATTCCGCCATGTTAATAACAATGGTCGCTACGCGTTGCTAAGCAACGGCTTGCAAAGTTTGTTGTTTTAAGAAAACGTCACCCAAAGTGAGTTTGCTTAATGCAGACATGGCGCGCGCCGATATAGATTTGTATACATTAACAAAAATTAGATGATTTCTATAATTTGAGATTCATCCTTATGAAAATAAATATAATAGTCACTTTTAGCATTTCATCTAGATGGAAATTATAG